>WWET01001513.1:40581-58845 GCA_011038615.1 Limnodynastes dumerilii | reverse complement strand
CAGCAGGAGGTGAGTGGTGCCAATATTGGGACTTTTCTCTTTGGAAAAATGGTCTTCTTTATCGGCCTCCATATGCTTGGAGCAATAATTACGCTAGTAGTGTACGGCCAGCTTGCAACAGTTGTAACTTAGATCAAATATGATATATGATAAATTCGAAAAATATTGGGAGCTTAAAGACACAAACGTGCTACTTGCAAACAAAAGTATAAACAGGGTATAAACTGATGTGCATGATCTGGAAAAAAATTTACACTTTGGGGCTGATTCAGAGTTGCACTTCCACCTTTTTTTAGGTGTAAGTGTAGACCTGAGCAATACCATGTTGAATTGCAAGGGGAGGCAGATTTTTATTGTAATACCGAAATTAAAATTAAGAGGTGAATTTTCTTAGCTCAACTCTATTTTATAGAATAAACATAAAGCTATGCAGTATTTTAGTTCTATGTGTAAAAGTAATGTATTTTCCTTGCATGCAAAAGATTTTAAATTAACATCCCATACTTTGAAAAATGGTTTAGCTGAACTGTACACTTGCACCTAAAGTGTAAGTGCATCTCTGAATGAGCCCCTTTAACTTTGTATGAGTTTTCATTATACTAGTATTTGGCCATAAGGCATAACATCATTCTATTTATGCAAAGTACAGTGCATCCATGAAAAAAAAACATTGAAACTCAGATAATAAAATGAAATGATTAAGGTAAAGAGTAAAGAAAATTGTTATGTGTTGTAGGAAGACCACTTTACAGAGGAAACATCTTACACAGCGTGAATTTTGCTTGGACATCGGAATCTCTGGGCACCGAAACCTGCTCTTTTACCTGACAAATCTCTCTGGCTTGCTGATGACACACAGTGCCACACAGCTCTTCTGTCCTTATCCTAGTCGGAACCCGGAGCGCGCGTCTGACGTTGCTGCTGGGACTCATTTGTTGGGTGCACTGTACACACGTGTTGTTGGTCTGCAGGAAGATGGAGAATGTTACAGAAGGGACATGGGACACTTTACCTGAGAAGTTAAATGACAAAATCCGACAGACATTACGAGACCTTCAGTTCACGTACATGACACCGGTGCAGGTAATGCATGGGTCCTTTAAGTCTTGTTTTTATGGTTTCATTTATGGGCTAAACGCTTAGTTTCCTACATGGTCAGTAATAAAAAGTTTCTGATTTTAACTAATGACTCCACTTTACAGATAATGCTAAAGAAATGATCCATCATCAGCCATGTACAGTTTAGTGTATTCATATCTAAGCTCTTAGAAGTAATATACACTAATCGGGCTGATTGTAAGTCACCATTATTATCTAGCATCATACTATTCAGTGATTTTGCTATATGTATTTCATTAGAGGGTGGGTCTGACATGGTTTTTAGTGATCTTATAGCCCAGAATGACATATGAACACAAACCTCTGAATATCAGTGTGACATAATTGTGTGAGTATTGTTGTCTGAGGGGGCCAGTATCCAGTTATTTATATTTGCGAGGGAAATTAAATTTTGTGTCTAATACAGTAAAACAATCACAAAATCTAATGACTACTAATTCTGATTAGAAATGAAAACAGTTTTTATCATTCGCTAAAAGCACTAGAACAGTATAAAAAAATCATCAACAGACAGTGTTTTGCCTTTACCACAGCAGTTTGTTGCTTGTGGTTTTGATGTTTTGTGTCTGTTCTCTTTAAACCATGTTTATACAAATGAACCAAGAGGTACAGTATATAACAGAAGATGGTCTGACAGTTACTAATTAGCAGATGCTTTTAAACCCTTTTCTTTTTTTGGTTTTCTTTCAAGTCTGCAACAATTCCTCTGTTTATGAAAAACAAAGATATAGCTGCAGAAGCGGTGAGTATGTGATAACTTTATTTGCTTTTAATTTAAAATTAAACATTTTACCCAATGAATGGTTGTTTAACGTAATTAAAATGAGCACAGATAACAACTACTAATAAAATGCATAAAAGTAAATGAGTTAAATGATGAACTGGATTTTAATGTTTCTTTTGTTTAATGTATTACTTTTATATGCATTACTCTCAGATAACTGGAAGTGGAAAAACGTTGGCATTTGTAATTCCCCTCCTAGAAATATTGCTGAAGAGGGAAGAGAAATTAAAGAAACATCAGGTAAGTGGTGAGCAGAAGATGACTGCAAACCTGACATTTATTCATATTGGAAAGGGAAGGATCATATATCCCTGCGGTTATTTGCTCTAATATTGTGGTTCCCACCTTTGTAGCTTCTTTGCTGTTTATTTCTATTTAGATTGGTAGCGAATGGAATTAAAATTCAAGTTTATTAAAGTATTTGTGTTCTTATGTTGCATGTGATTGGATGTGATACTTGTCTTACTAGGTTCTTTATTTGTTAAATTGTTTAAACTTTATCAGTAGCACTTTCATCCAAGACAGTAATAGTCTTTGACCGTTAGACCTCCAGAATACACATGTATCTTTCCAAACATTAGCGATCGTTACAGGTATAAAATCTAACAGAGGAGTCATAGTAGAGGATGGGTAATTCTTACCCCTTTAGTAACAGTTTGTTGTACTAAATAATGAAAATAATTCAAGAATCACAGATTTTGAATGCAACCGCTGCCTGATTGCAAGCCACTGGAATGACCCTGACCCACCCTATCATCCTCTTCCTCAGCTGCTAAATGAATGGCACTTGTCCTCTACGGAGAAGATGTCAGGCTACCTGCACGATAGATCACACGTCTTTCTGTGTATCTGGGCTCCCTGGTTCTCTTTCCATTACCCTCCCCAGTTATCATTACTACCACTGGTGTTATCATCAGGCTCTTATACAACCAATACTGACTCTGACATTGTGGAAGGGCGTCCTCTCAGTATAAGCAGATTTAACTGACTCCCTTCACAACCTCCCTTCCCCCTCTCTCCCCTTTCCTTTTCCCTTTTTTGTTTTTGTTCCATATATAGTAATTCTTAATGTTTGTTAATGCTATGTTCATGCCATCATTTAACTGAAGAACTTTGGAAACCTCTGACATAGCCTATTCTGTGTCCTAAGTACTAACTGTGTTTTTCTTTCTCATTCATCATGGTGCAGGTTGGTGCTTTGATCGTCACGCCAACACGTGAGCTTGCTGTGCAGATTGATGAGGTGCTTTCATGCTTCACAAAACATTTCCCACAATTTAGGTAAACTTGAATTTTCCTTTATTAGTTATTTATTTTCATTATATGCAGCTCTATTTAGTTTATTAATACTTTAATTTCGAGCGAAAAGGAAGATCTTGTGTGATTGCATAGTTTTTAAGGAGCTGAGTTACAGTGTGGGTCGCACAAGATAACGTCACCTCGTGAGCCCTTGATCACTTTTGCCTCTGCATCTGAATATGTAGTTCAGGAGAGACCTGGGGCCGGATCCTTAAGTACGTCCGTCTTCGACACACAGCTGTAACTAGCCGATAGGTAGCCACTAAGCATACGTAGTAACTATTGTACGTGATCTACGTGTCATTTCATTACGTAGATTGCGTATATGCAGTTTTTAAGACCGCAGACACGCAATCTACATAATGAAACGATGAGGAATTTCAGGAGAATCTGTCACAGCAGAAATTACATTGGAAAACTAATTTCAAAGTGCCGTTGATCTTAATTACAGGAATTAAATTGTCATCTCTATAAGCTTCTCAACTGAATTCTTGAAGACAGTAGGTCTTTGTATAAAGATGTGAGGGTTGTATAATTAAATAGAATTAAAATTAGGAAATATTTTTTTTTTGCTTTATACAGGCAGATCGTCTTCATTGGGGGCAGTAATCCAATTACAGATGTGAAGAAATTTAATGAACATGGGTATGTGATATTTATCATGTAAACATATTTGCTTTTGTCCCATACTACCTGTAAAATTGTCTAAGTTGCATGAAAATTTGAGAAAGTTTACAACAGCAAATGTTTATATCCGCTTTTTATAAAGACCCAATGTAGAAATGGTAAAATAATACTGGGTATTCCTTGCCATATCATTGTTTAAACAGTGAGTGGTATATGCAATAAATATGAATTTTTCCGGTAGTGCATTAAGTAGCATAACCTGGCATTTTCCTTTGAAAAAAATATCCAATAAGTTTTGCCTTCAATTTTTTTTGTCAGGATGGCACGTCCGTTTACCCTGAGACCTACACAAAAATTAAACAGTGTTTCCCCTAGTTAGTCACTGGCTATCTTGTTCGGAGTCAGTGTCTCACCAAGGGTGGGCATTGAAAGCCCATAACTCCTCCCATGCACTGAATAGCACATATACTGTAAAAGAATAGTGAAAAACTGAAAATTAACACCCAGGAACATAGACGAAACAATAGATTGGATTACATAGGATTGGAGTAATTTGATACATTGGTTATCACGCCAACTACGTCCACAACTACATGCCAACTTCACACACATACCCATCTACCCTGATTATGAAATCATCTCCATTTTATACCATTAGAGTACTTTAACTTTTAAGCTTTGGATCAGTTCCCTGTGCTCTACTTTTCACTATATCTGCATCTATGTATCTTATGTTTTTCTTGGTCTTATTAGTGGAAATATCATTGTGGCCACTCCAGGGCGACTGGAAGACATGTTCCGAAGACAGGCCGATGGGCTGGACTTAGTGAGCTGTGTGAAGACTCTGGACGTCCTCATTCTTGATGAAGCCGATAGACTTCTGGATCTGGGGTTTGAAGCAAGGTGAAACTACTTTTTAAATGTATTTTATGACTTTTGATGAGCAGTGGTTGCTGATTGCAGATGGGGTGCTTTTGATGTGCAATTACTTTCCTTTCTTATTACCGTATTGTCCCATGTATAAGACGCTCCTTTTTTGGAAAAATCTTGTGTCCAAAAACAGGGTGCGTCTTATACAGGGGGTTACCATTTTAACATCCAGCCGCAGTCTGACTCCTGACCAGCGCCGCTGGTTAAAATAAGGTCTAGGCTGCAGCTCCCCTCTGCCCTTTAAAGTTTTCTTACCTTTCAGATCATCCAGAGAGCGGGACTGCGGTCAGAATATGAAGTCCCGCGATGGCTGAGACTTGGAAATGACGTCCCGCGGTCACAGCCTGTAACCACGTGGTCTGGAGTCAGACTGCGGCTGGATGTTAAAATAAGGTCTAGGCTGCAGCTCCCCTTTAAAGCTTTCTTACCTTTCAGATCATCCAGTGAGCGAGACTGCGGTCAGAATATGAAGTCCCGCGGTGGCCGAGACTGGGAAATGAAGTCCCGCGGTTACAGCCTGTGATCGCAGGACGTCATACTCTGGCCGCAGTCCCGCTCACTGGATGACCTGAAAGGTAAGAAAACCTGAAAGGAGAGAGGGGTGCTTTTCCCCATGTACAAGATGCACTTTTAATTTTGTGACCCCAAAATTAGAGTGCGTCTTGTACATAGGGAAATACGGTAATAGCACAGTCATTCCTCTTTATTAACATTTACAGAGTATATGTAGTATGTAATACTAGCTTAATTTCCCTATTTTTAGCATAAACACTATCTTGGGCTTCCTACCCAAGCAGAGGCGGACAGGACTGTTTTCAGCCACACAAACTCAGGAGGTAGAAAATCTTGTGCGTGCCGGGCTACGTAATCCTGTGCGCATCACTGTGAAGGAAAAAGGAGTAGCGGACACAAACAGCCAGAAAACACCCACCCGACTGCACAATTATTATATGGTAAGGCTACTAAGAAACCCATGATAGACAAAGGTTATATCTACTTTACATAATTCCAGCATGTTATGTATGTTTTTTTTTTGCCAACAACTGAGCAGGTAAGTATGTTTTTATTTCTTTTTCCCTACTTTTGGGCATTTTTGGGATATAATTACTGGCGGCACTGTACTGTATTACTGAGATCGCTGTATAGCTGCAGGCCATATAAATGCAATTACGGCTCCGACAGTTTTTTTTTTTCTAGGCCGTTTATGCTACAGCCAATTCAGAGGAGATTGTTTCTAAAGAAACATGCACCTCTTAATAGTACGTTGTGGCGGATCTGCATTGCTCATCTGCTAAAACTCTGAATCCGGTCCTCAGCCTTGAAATTGTGACCTGGCTAAATTACAGTCTTCTAGATAATTAAAAGCAAAGTACGTCTGAGATTCATCAGCAAAGGTGACAAAGAAGCTTTACTATGTAACAGACTGTTATAATAAATAAGACCTTGAAGTAAATGGACATCAAATGAGGATACATTTTTATGGAAGAGGTTGTTCAGTTGTGAACTGTTTTGGCACAAACTGACATTGGTATCCTGCTTTATTAAATTCCAAAGGTTCCAAGATTTCTTGGGAGTATAATTCTAGGAAATTCCTGTGGGTTGATCATAATGTTAGGGCAGGTGTGTGTGCGTGCGTGCGTGCGTGCGTGCGTGCGTGCGTGTGTGTGTGTGTGTGTGTGTGTGTGTTCTTTTTAGTGTCCTGGTAAGCTTGCACATTGTTCAGACAGATGCCATCGTTGTGGTCTGTTCCATAATATGTTGCCTCATTCCTACTCGTATTGCAATGCATTGGTCTTCATCACACATTGTAGAATGTGTACATTACTTATTTGCCAGGGATTGGCCATCAGGAGGTTAAGTGTCTTATTAGGAGTGAGCAAGCAAACAAACTAAATTTTTCTTACTCATTCTCAACAGATCTGTAAAGCGAATGAAAAATTCAACTATCTTGTAAATTTCCTGTCCCAGAGAAAAAAGGAGAAGCATCTTGTGTTCTTCAGGTAATTAGTTAAGGCCCTGAGCTTGGTAGTGAGTAATTTGTCTTCCTCCTGCTTGAATGCTTGTTCTGTTTCTGTGTGCAGTACCTGCGCCTGTGTGGAGTATTTCGGGAAAGCCTTAGAAATGTTTTTGAAGAATGTGAAAGTAATGAGCATTCATGGCAAAATGAAACATAAACGCAACAAGATATTCACAGACTTCCGAAAGCTGGACAGGTAATGAAGAGGTTGGCTTTTTATTGTACTGCGTATTGCGTATTATTTCATACTGCTTTTCCTAGGTATGATTTACACGTTTGCCACTTGCTTATATCACACGCATGTCTCTTGTTTTAGTGGTATCTTGGTGTGTACAGATGTCATGGCGAGAGGTATTGACATACCTGAAGTAAACTGGGTCCTACAGTTTGACCCTCCAAGCAATGCTAGGTAAGTAAGCGTTCAGGGATGGTCGCAGTGCTTAAATATATGACTTGGAAATTCTATAATTAGTTCAGGTTGTTACGGGGGAGATTTGCATCATGAATACTGGAAATTTTTATTACTCCATTACTCAGAATACTGGATTTCTTTTCTTTCTTTTGTCTACATAACTATATGTTAGATTATGTTACATTACACATGTATATTGATATTTTGCATGTACTACAATTTAATTGTAATATCAAAACTTTGTTTTTAACTGAATTGGTGTTGTTTGGGAATGAATACACAATATTTTGAAGATAAGTGCACTGTTTAGATAGTTGTCTTTTGGCCATGCCCATGTGGGCTACTTCTGTTTTACAGTGATACTTTACAAATATCTAAGTAGCACCTTCAGGATTGGGGTTTTTTGTCTTTTTATATGATAGAAGTTGGTGCGGTTCTTTCTAACTATTATTATGACTACTTGTAAAAAACACATGGATGGGATTCAGCCCTGTGCACGCTCTCTGTATGTGCGGGGGGTCTGTAATTACGCACAGAAGAGGGGAGTGGCGATGCACAGTGTAACATCTGTTGCACACATATGCAGCTGTTACTTGCAAGGGGAATTACGCAAACGGCCGGTGTAAGTCCCCTTGTGGGCTTATCTGTGAATCGGGCCCCAAGTTCTTTTGCACCAATCAACCAAAAATAAGTTGAATAAAAGTTGTTTATGATAAAACCCATCCTTGCCTTTTTCTATAGATAAAGTAAAGCTTCTTGGCAATATCCTTTGTCTCTTATAGTGCATTTGTTCATCGCTGTGGACGTACTGCGCGAATTGGTCATTATGGCAGCGCTCTTGTGTTTCTGCTTCCTATGGAAGAATCGTATGTCAGCTTTCTTTCAATAAACCAAAAGGTAAAGAGAGTACACACAGTATGAGTTTCACGTTCTATTACACAGCCTCCTAGTTGAAGGCTCATTTTTTGCGACCAAATAAAATATTGAAAATGTTATAGATATTAGCTGTGACATATACATTGTAGTGATTAAAGAAAGTGATTAAATATGCCCTAGCATTACACAGGGTGTCTTGATGTAATGTACATCATCATTGGGTCAGTACGTTAAAGTACAGCTTTGTCGCATTCCGAGAAATCTATCCCTATACACCATAGATAAACGGGCAGATGATGAATAGTGTGGGGCCAGCTTCAGTCACAGAGCACTCGATCTCCTTTCTCTTTTTTTATTCATTTAGTTTTGGATTAAATACTGCTTTGTGTAAAATCATTGATGTCTATAACTTTGACATCACTCTATAATATGATGCCTCCTCTACATGTGCTGCCACACAAATAGGAATTAGGCATGTGTTGTGCCACCATCAAATCCTACAAAGCTGCTGTTCTGTCTGTATAATATTTTCTCTCCTGACACATCCCTCCCTTCATTATCTGTCATATGCATTGTAAATTTTCTGCTACTGTTATTGGCTGTCGCTTATGTAATATTCCTGTGACCACAGTGCCCACTGCAGGAAATGGCAGAGCTGGACTGTACAATGGATCATCTTCCAAAGCTGAAGTCCATGGCCATGAACGATAGAGCAGTGTTTGAAAAAGGCATGAAAGCCTTTGTGTCCTTTGTACAAGCTTATTCCAAGCATGAGTGCAACTTAATATTCCGATTAAAAGGTACAACATTTTATCTGTCTTGTCTGGTATTATACTATGTGCGTGTAGCTGTATTTAGCTTATTTGTTTTATCTTGGCTTAGTCTTCTTTAGAAAAGCCGCACACTTATTGCGCATCTCCCTGATTTATGGGACACTGGCACCTATAATTTAGCTGCCCAATACCAGCAGTTATGATAAAATAATAAAATGGTTTTGGTCATTTAGGTGTAAATAGTACAAAACACTCCCACAAAAGGATTTCCTTTTCCATTTTTTTTCTTTTTCTTGTATAATTTTGTTCATGTGATTTATGCCTAATATTTTCTTGCATAGATTTGGATTTCTCCACTCTTGCTCATGGTTTTGCTCTGCTTAAAATGCCTCGAATGCCAGAATTGAGGGGAAAGGATACATCAGACTTTATTCCCACCTCTATTGATACGGACACTATCCCCTACAAAGATAAAAACCGGGAGAAGCAGAGACAGAAAATGCTGCAGGAGTGGAGGCAGAAGCAGAAGCAGGAAGACGGTGAGGGCAGAAGGAACTTTGCAAAGAACAAAGCCTGGTCGAAGCAGAAGGTCAGAAAAGAGAAAAAGAAAAAAGTGGCGCTTAAAAGGAAACATGAAGAGGTAAAACTTCTTATATAGCTCCTTTTTCAGAAACGAATGAACAGTGCCTTTGTACAGATAAAAAGATCATTTCAACAGTGATATAATATATCTGTAAATAATGTTATGAGAGTATAAACTCACATATTTTTTTTTTTTTTCATATTTTCTTTCAAATTTAGGCCTGGATTCACACTATAGCTTATACGCAATCTATGTAACGAAAAGATACGGAGATTATGTAAAAAAATTTACTACACATGCGCAGTAGCAAAAAAACGGTAAACTACGGACGTATATGCTATACATCCGGTAGTGTGAATCCGGGCCTTAATCATGATCAGGTTTATTTATTTTTTCTTCATTTAATTTGTAATGCCAAAGTTCATGCAATTCCAGAACTTCTTATGGACATTTCTGTCAATGTTTCAGGGTTCAGATATAGCTGAAGATGATGTGGATGAGTTACTCCGTGATACCAGATTACTTAAAAAGCGGAAGAAGGGTAAAATCACGGAGGAAGAGTTGGAGAAGCAGCTAACCCTGTGACCTGTGATCTAATCTTCTAACCAGTCCAACCAATGATGTTCTTCACCTGTACAGTTATTCAGAATGATGACCGTCATGCTCCATTGCTGGCAGAGGGACATTTTTAATTGCCGGAGTTTTGAAAAGTAATCTGCAATTCATTAACTTTTGGATAAAAAAAAACAGTCTGTATGTTTTGTTAATTGTTTTCAAGACTACACATTTTTTTTTTTTTTTTATAAAAATGGGTGCTCCTGTCTGGTGTGGTGGTCATGGCTGTGTGGGTGGTGTAGGGCGGTCTGGTGGATGGTCGGAGGGGGCCTTGGGTTGGGAGTGAGCCTTGCGTCTGGGTGGTGATTTTCCAGGGATTTTGTATCTGGGGGGGTGTGAATGTTGTGCACCAGGAAGTCCTAGTTGTTACGGTCATCCTCCTCAACAATTTGAGTAATTTGCTTGTGGATGGAGGTGAACTCCACAACGGCGTTGGGAACAAACTTTTTGTCAGCTGCCCTGAGAGCATATATTTTCCAATCTCTGTAATTAATGTTGCTATCATTGGCTTCTCCGGTGACATATAAGTCCATAGTGGCAATGCGGAAAATGTGTAATGATTTGAAATTCGAGGGGGATAGAATCAAGCAGCCTGTTTGCTTCCCAGAAACTTAAGGAATGGAGCATCATGACCGAATGAAGTGTAGCATTCCATCAGGTTCTGAAAGTGGTTAACCTGAGCACGATTTGTGCTGATGGTGAGGATGGGGGCCCTGGCTTCCACTATGAATTGGCATACCATTTGGAAGCCAGTTAACCCTGCCAACCGAAGATATGTTTCAGCATGTGCGACCACCAATGCAAGATTAGATGCAGCGAATGTGGATGAGTCGCATGCCTGAACCAGGTCTAACATGCTAGCTCTTATTATCCTGGACATAGCGTTGGCTGCTCTTTCGGTCATGAACCACTCTTTGTCCACAGGGAAGGACTCCTTGGCAGCATTCATCCTCGCTTGGGCAGATGCCACACAAGCCATTTGAGCAGTCACAGCTTTAGATGCAATCATTAAAGTGTGCATCACAATTGTGGTGTAGGCCTCTTCTTTTTCTCCTAGGATGTTTGCGACAGCCTTGCGATTGTTATACGTCTCATCCGACTCACTGATTTCATCAAATTCAATAGCCCGGATCATCACTTCGTGGTATTCGTCAGCGGCACACAACACACCCTGCTGGGTCGGAATTTGGATAATTTTTAAGGAGATCCCATGCTGTTTTCCAAAAGTGACCAAGGCATTTGCGGGGTCGTGCAGTCCCCCAAGAAGAACAGAGATTATAAGACCGGAGCGGATCTTGTTTCCGATGACATCGTTCACGTGGGCTGTGTCGAGATGCTTCCAGTAATTCGTATTATGTGTCATGTTTATAACAAAACATGTGTTCTGAGGAAGTGCCTTTCATCTGCCTGGCCATACCTGCAGCCGCAGGATTGGTGGCTCTGGTCACGTCTGGACACACTGGAGACGGAGAGAAGAAATCAGGATACTGCACCAAACGGATCAACTTGACATGTTTCGGGAAAAGTCCCTTTCTCAAAGACAGTATCCTGATTTCTTCTCTCCGTCTCCAGTGTGTCCAGACGTTGTGCAGGGTCCGCTATCATCGGCTGTGTGAGACGTCCCGGCCAGACTGATTAGAGACTTTCGTTCCCTCTGTTTACCATCTATCCACTGGGGTAGGAGCGCTCCATTAGGACTCTGTTTTATCCAATATATTTATTGTTCTTATTGTTTTATTCATGCCCTGTTATTTTATATATTGATTTTAGTAAAACATTTTAATTTTAAAATTCCAGACATGTCTTATGTTATTTCTTAATCCCACCACTTATTTTTTTTTTTTTGTATGCATTTATTTATTTGCTGGACTAATCAAGCACTTATGTTTTTCTATTTTCTAATTTATGTCCAACTCGGATCAAATTGAAAGCATTCACTCGAAAAGGAATCTATATTTTATTTAATCGATTGGACTTTAATCATTCAAAGATTTTTTTCCCCTACAAGCCGCTATGCATGGATTTTAATTAATGCACGTGTTAGCATTGAATTTCATTTATGTACAGTTTCATTCATATTTGAACTTTCAGATACATAATTTATTTATTATATTATCTCCAGCGCTTTTTCCTTCTATGAGTTTTTCTAGTGTTTTTCAGCTGTCTAATTTCATGTAATTCAAATGTAACAAGAGCATGGTCTGTTAATCATTTTTGTTGCTGCTTCTGTCTTGATGGGAGGTCAAACAATGTACATAGTATTTTTCATAATCAAGTGGATTACAGACACTCAGTCTCTCTATCTTTCCAGTTTCAAACTTTCTTTCCTCTCTTCTGTACTGGATGTTGTAAACCGTCAGCAATTTGATGAGTCTGTTTATATTGATAAGTGCATTTTGTCCTATATTTTGTGACATAAGTGTTCTATTCCTGTATTTAAGGCCTTATCCATCTTAAGAGTTACCTTCCATAATAATGCAATAAGTGTAATTTGTCATGCGAATAACGTCCAAATGTAAAAGAGTAACAATTTTATTATATGCCTGTCTTTTGTACTGTAAATCTCGATTATATTTGTACCTTTCTTCCAAGTAAATTATTACTTCCTCTTTTAAAATCAGGTTGCCTTTGTAAATTAATCATTATATACCCAATTGGAGAAACACAACAAATGTTATCCATGTGCAGGTATTCTTACAAAAAGCATGTGCTTTAGTATATTCTAGCAGAAAAGGCACATTTTAAACCTTTGTCCTGTCTGAACTGCCTCCAGTTTTGATGTCCATTACTAGTAAATACAACATTAGGTACAAGCCAGAAAGAAACACTGCAGAATTTGAATTTGGAGTATCTGTATGGAAGGCCAGAAGGCTGGGGTTGGAGTGTACATAATCAGAGGTGCAGTTACAATAATCTGGCCAATCAACAATCAGTGTGCAGACATGAAAGATGACCAATTAAAAATATTTTGATCTGATTTGAGCTGATAAAATCACTATAAGATCTGTTAATTGGAAAAATGATTGTGTATGACCAGCTTTCTGGAAAAATTTAAGGGATGTTAACTTACTAAAATGTGCCTAGGCAGGAAAGACGGGGCTTGGTTGTGCATGGAGTAAGATGGCCATAGTCTGAGCTCCTGAAAAAAATCCTTTGTTACTGGTGCCCTCGGATGTAAGTGCTCCCATCCACTGGCCAGCCATCCTGGAGGCAGCGAAGTTTGAGGTGAATATGGGCTCCTGGAACGATGGGCTTAACGCGGCTATGTCCCACCGGAGACCGGGTGCCGCTGAATCTGGCTGTTACTTTGTTCATAGCCTATGATACTCTCCTAAGTGGGTGGCAGTGAATGCGAACCTGTGGTGGCTAAGACAGCTATATTGTAGGCAGAGTGATATGCTGTGGTGCAACTCTAACCTCTTTTGGCGTGAAAATCCCCTGGAGAATAGCCATCTTGGAACCCAGATACTCTTTCTGCTCCAGGGGTTGGGAGAGGACCTACTTTACATAAAAGGCCAGAGTGAATATATAACTAATACTGGTCAGATCGAATACACAGCATTCGTTTATACTAGCTGCCTCATCATTAACAATTCTTCAACTTTTATGAGCCTGGGTCAATGGCTGGCAATTGTTTGGGGCTGAAGGTATCCCATTGTTTAGGATGGGCATACAGGGTGGGGTTGGGGTGTTTGAAGGTAGCCTTGAAAACAAATATATCTGCTTAACTTTAAGGTTGTTGTTCTACAGTGGTTGGTGTAATTCACACTCTGCAGTGCGTTTGTTGGCTATTATATGGGTGACGCCCTTAGAATTTCTAATGGCATTACATAGTCATGTTCTGGAAATGGGTTTGCACTTCCTCACTTGGAATACTAGTGGTCTTAATGATAAGCTTAAATGCTCCCTAGGGCCAGATTTACTAAGCTGTGGCTTTTTTTGGAGATTTTTCAGCGATTTCCTGATCACTGGATTTACTAAAGCTAAATTGACCAAAAATTGTCCCTTTAAAAAACCGCCACTGTTAAAAGGCAGAACATACAAATGGCTATATTTACTATCGACAAAAGTCGGGTGAATAATAAGAGGTGGGTGTGAGTGCTGATTTCATAAATCGACACTCCCTTGGTTTTAAAAATCCACCTACAATTAAAAATGTCAAAAAACCCAATAAAATATAATAAAAATGGCTGCCGCGGCATGCAATTAACCCTTGTATTGCAGGGCATGCTGTGCCTTATAGTACCATAAGTGGCAGCATGCCAAGGGTTAAGTCCTCCATTGGTCTTGTAAAATAATCTTAATGATTTGGCACCTCCATTAACCAATTTTAAAGATATGGCCCCTCCATTAAAGACTATTAAAGATATGGCCCTTTCTTTCTAGAATATAAATGATATTGCCCCTCCTTTAGAGAATAAATATTCTATGTCCTGTCTCTCGAGTAATGTATTTTGAAAAAAAAAATGAGCATTCGGCTGGCCTTGTGGTGGTTTGGGAGACCTTCAAGACGGTCCTAAGAGGGTCTTTTATTAAGCAAGTCGCAGGATTTAAATCTTTTCATCATAAAGATGAGATGAACTTGGAGCTAAAATGCCGTGACCTAGAATCTTGTTATCGCTCCTTTGCTACAGCAGATTAGGGAGAATTGGCTCAGGGCCCAGAAACAATGGGTGGAACCCTTTTGAAAATTCTGAGAGGCGTCTTCTGTTTGCAGGACACTCTTTATATTCCCAGGCTGATAGTGTGGGTAGTTATATGGAATTCTTGAGAACTCGCAGCGAGGTAGATGGGATCTCCGTGGAGGTTTATAAAACCTTACCAGTTTTTTGTCCCACAATTGCTTTCATATTTTGCTAACTCTATGAATGTAGAGAACTTCCCCCCTCCATGTCAGAAGCTCTGATAGTGATACTGCTGAAACCCGATAGGGATCCCCTGAATCCTGATTCACAGCACCCCATCTCAATGCTTTCCACGGACTTTAAAACCCTAGCTAAACTGCTCGCTATTAGGCTTAATTCTGTAATCTCCCAGGTTGTTTATTATGACCAGACTGGATTCACGCCGGACCCATCCACCACTATTAACTTTAGAAGGCTGTTCAGTCATCACTACCAAATATGGAGAAGCAGCAGTGTCTGCACAGGTGAAGAACTGGAGCAAGCACAGAAAGATAAATGCAGCTTACTCATCATTGTGTTTGCTTCTGTGTGCACTGATTAAGTGGAGCGCCCCATTACGTTATGTTTAAATTAAAAAAAAATAGTAGTTTAGTGCTGCTGTAAGCACAGTAGCAGGTCTGATTCCCTGCGCATCCATCTATAATTTAATACCAGTTCAAGGCTTGTGTAAGTGGAAAATGCAGGTCGTTTTTTAAAATTATATTGCCCTATTTATATTAAAAAAAATAAATCCCTACACTATTACCAATACTAATTGATTAAATTGAAGTATCAATTAACTTGTAAAACTCATTTTAGACTTTATAATAGTGTGGTTTTTTTTTAAGCCCAAATAGCAATGCATTGCCACACATTTTACTCAGATATTATTTAAATGTGTACAGCATTTTTTTTTAGGGCTTTCATTTAAGCATAAACAAATAAAAAAAAAATAAGACATGCAAACTTAGACCTCTGCCTATATGCATCTGTTTGTGTGTTTCATGGGCATACCCCTTTTCTGTACATCCTATGGATACTCTGGATTGGATTCACGCTGTTTGAGTAGCGGATTTGCGCATCCAATACTTAAAAACTCTGGATCAGGTCACTTATTCGTAACATATGTTTATGGCAATGCCTTACTGCTCAACTGGATAGTTTTTAAAAGTTTATACAACCAAGGTCCTGTATATATCTATCTATATAGCCAATGCTGAATATTAGTTTTCTCAGTAAGCAATAAAGTGGTAGATGGCGGTATAAAAAAAAAACCCAGTACAGTACAAAAGATCTCATATTTAAAACACACACTTCTCACAATTTAATACAATATTATAAATACAGCTTGATCAGTTCATCACTTATAGCAGAGGGAGTGAGGACTCCCAAATCTGTAAACAGCAGTGTAATTAACGAAGGCGAGGTGTAGTCAATCCAAGGGTGCTCTTTTGCAAGGTCTTTTTTCTGCTGCTGAGTGTTAGCTTTGTACTAAACAAAACACATGAAATAATATAAGTTATTTAACAGATAAAGCTTAAAGAAATAAGTAAGATTTTAGCTTCACCAAAAAGAAAAATCTATATACTTTTAGTAATTATTCACATAACAAATCCTGATACTATGTATGGCCTCACCTTAAACTTGTCTGGAACATCTCTTTGATTGAGTGGGAAAAGCCTCACAAACTTGAAGCTCTCTGCCACCACATAGAATGGTTTGTTCTGAGCCTTTGCACATACTGCCATTTGGTTAGTGCCAATCTACAGTGAAGTCAATAATATGTGGTTAGAATCTTCCATATATGCAGACCATTTTTCTACACATACATATTTAGTTTTAGTAACATATTTTACTGAAAATGAATCAGAGGGTCAATTTAATTGTGAATTCTGAAACCTCTTTCTTAAATAGTATTAAAACCCAGTGAAGAATGCAAGTAGTGCAAAAACACAAAAGAGATTGCTACATGAACTCCAATTACCTTGTTAATGATTCCTCCACTCTCTACTACTCCTTCAGCCCCTACTATCACCAAGTCGACTTTCTCCATAATATACCTGACAAAAACACCATGCAAGTTAAAACTACTCAAGTGTTCAGGTACTAAACCACCAGTCAGTAACTCACCCAACTGCAGCATCAAGGATCACTGTTACTGGAACATTAATATTCTGCAAAGCATTTGCCATATTTCTCCTATAAGACAAAAACGGTAATTGGTTTTATGTTACAATACAATACCATGCTTCACTCCAAACTTATCAGAGATGATACTCAGGACCAATTTATTCCGGATAAACTTGTGTCAGTTTAATAGAAAATGTAAAGTTAGATTTTTCAAGTTAACCAATAAACTATTAAGCTACCAATAAACTACTAGCTTTTCTGTTTGAATCTAAAGTAAAAGGTTAGATACATATGTTTAATAAATAGGGCCAGATTTAAGCTCATTCATGCCTAGTTGTTTTCTGATCATAAATATATCTGTACTTTAAGGTCCAGATTTACTAAGCTGTGGGTTTTGAAAGAGTGGAGAGTTTGTCCTTAGCAACCAATCAGATTCTAGCTGACATTCTATAGAATGCAATAGTTAAATAAGATTTAGAATCTGATTGGTTTCTAGGGGCAAACTCTTCACTCTTTCAAAACCCACAGCTTAGTAAATCTGGACCCAAGTGTTTAAGCGTGATTTTCGACAACAGGCAGAATGAGATGCCAGTGTATATGATTATACATCTGAAGTTGGTCCAGCTTCTATATAGATTTGATGGCTTTGTGAAGGAACTTCTATTCCTGGCACTCAGACCACTTAGTATGTCCATATTCAGTACAAAAAGAAGATTGGAAAACTAGTGGCGTCATTATGGCATTCCTAGGTAATATCCTACTTTAAAGGACCTGATTCAGAGTCTGAAATAAGAGAGGAAAGTTACTCCTGGGCTAAACCATGTTGATTTCAGGGGACTCATATTTCATCTGTTGCAAACAGTATTAGAGTTGAGAGGAGGCGTTTCCCAGCCCAAGTCTAATTAGCAGTGCAAAAGTAAAGCTGGTCACTATCTGTGTGCAGTAAGAAAAAACAAAGATATATCCCTGCTTGCTAAGAAGACAATTAACTTAACTGCAATCAACATGGTTTTGCCCAGGAGTCATTTCCCTTACTTATTTTCAGTCTCTAAATCAGGTCCTAACATTCTAATCAATTGCATGTCACCTAAATTCCCATTGACATTAAGTCAGACCCCCAGTACTGGATGCTCTTTCTCCCACTTCCATAGGTTTGATGAGGTCCAGTACTGACTAGTTAACGTTTATATTCATCAGAATACAATAACTAAAATTGCTAATAACCGCTATCCTGCAGAAAAGGACATGCCTAGGTCACAGTGCAACACCCACACAAGTTTCATTATTGCACTATAGCTCCACAATAAAAAAAAAAAGAAAAGAAAAGAAAGTGAACAGATTCACTCTATACAGCGCTTTTATTAGATATCAGCCAGTGTGTCGTGTCATTTGCATCTGAAACACAATAATGACCATAAAGGATTGTGTATAGCAG
>WWET01001513.1:25947-40556 GCA_011038615.1 Limnodynastes dumerilii | reverse complement strand
GGAATGGAACAGAAGACAATTGTAGAGGAGGTAATTGATTCTGCTTAATACGTGGATTGAACGAAATGTGTGGACACTTTTAAATACATCATCTTCAAGTGTAACAAGTCTCCTTTAGGACTTCATGCTTTGAACGCGCTGTTAAATAATTGGAGCTAACATCAACTCTGCAGCCATCAAGTAATCCCTTTGTTTGCTTGGATCCATATTTAACATCTACAGGGCATAGACGCAGCAATCTAAAGGTATCTAGTTTTTACACCGCCTGTGGTTTACCATGAAGGGCAGCCTCAGAAGGCGTTTTACTTACCTCTTCTGTGGGACTCGGACTTCTAAGTTGTGTCAACCGCCAAGTTTGGTAACCATTTATTATCTTATGACTGCACTGAAAGCACCAAAGTTTTTCACCTGTTTATATTATTGTGCATTATCATTGAGATTATTAGTTGCACTGAATTATTACTTCATGCTCATAGAACAAATGTGTGTGTTCTATACAACATTATATATTAAAATTGTGTTTTTACAACCCATCGCTTATTATATATCTTCAGCCAATTCCGGATTAGAGAGGTGTATCTATTATTAGCGCTGGTTTAAGTATACTTATGTTCTAGTATTTGTACATCAATTTTTTACCCCCATAACGTCAAAGTTGCAGCAATAATTGCCATATTCTTACCCTGGTACAGTCTGTTACGGGTTACGGCATTTCCTTTCTTTGTTTCTGTGGCTAGCAGATTACCCCTGTGCCTTTCATGCACCTGTTTGCATTTACCTATAAATTGATTGAGCAACTTCCATTCTGTGTGTATACTGTTTGCAGGTATGTCTGGGAGCAGCAGTTGAGAGGGGGTGTTGTTTCACAGCAGCAATTTTGGAGGCTTTAAGGGGTGTCTCCTGAGGTAAGTTTGGCTCTCAATTTAAAAACATATAAGACCCAACATTGGGACTCTCATTGTTAGAGTTAGGACCACCATAGGATGGTGGCTTATTATATATTTGTAAATATGTGTATCAGAAATTTCTGCATTTTAAGTTACAGATAGACAGTATAGTCTGTTACTAGGTAATGGCGATGTTTCTGGGACAGTCTCTATCTTGTGTATATGTTACAGATAGAATAGCATAGTCTGTTACTGGGTAATGGCAGTGTTGATGGGACATTTTCTTTCCTGTGTTTCTGTTAGCAGCTTACCCCGGCCTTTCATGCACCTGTTTGCATTTACCTATAAATTGATTGAGCTACTTCCAATCTGTGTGTATACATAGTCTTACCCTGCAAGGTCTGGCTGTGATTCTGTGACATAAACACTAAAGCGTTTGTTTGCAGCTGCAGCTTCTTCTAAAACCTTCAAGACCACCTTGGAGTAAGCGTGGGTTAAGATTTTCTAGAAAGAAAACAAGAATTTTATATTAATCTACAGTCACACACAGGTTATTGTGCCATTTTAGTGGCAACACCTACATGCAGCCAATCATAGCTTCTAAATATGAAAAACAGCGCACACACAGCGTTATGCATCGTTATGAGTACATACTGTCTGTTATTCAATGGGACCTGAACCACCAGCCCAGCCTATGTATGCCTTAAGGATTGATGTCAGTCTACATATGAAGTTAGTGAATGCCACATTAAATACAGAAGGAAGTAACCTCAATCTACAGATATACAAGCCATACTTGTGTATTGTAGATGTGACACAGTAATTAACCTAACACAAGCAATCAGATTTAAACAGGAGTCAAAAGTGTTCTAAACGATCCATCATACATCAAAACAACCATCCATGGGATTATGAAAGCAGGCTCTCCCTTTTAGTGTGCAGATCTTGCAGGACAATCTATATTTCTATATTCCTTAGCCAAATAATACTTACAGCTCCATCTTTTATAAATGGACAGCAGAGCTTGGTGATCTTGTCTCTTGACAGGGAGATCCTTTTTAAGAAAACCTCACCGCTGTCACTCATTCGTTTCTTGCACAAATCATAATCCTTGAGGAAAAATTAAATGGATAAAACTTGCATCACTATAATTAGACAGCATTTCTCATGTCATTCTAGACATGAGATATAAGTAACACTATAAGTTTTTCCGTTTATTATGCATGAAATACCTCACTGAGCTAAAATAATTGTAGAATAGAAGATTAGAATATGTAAATGTTATTCTTACTAATACCTCACGTCTAGATTCATGCATAAAGCAACTGGATTATTATAAGTAAATGTTCTTTATGCAATGAAAACATTTTTTTATTTTTTTTGGCAATATGTTTGTTGGGGTGTGATATAATGAGTTTTTACACACTGTATATATTGTGTATTGTTTACTGCAAACAAAACGTGGTATTTTCTAACAGAGAAGTTTAAGCAGTACAAGATTTACCATAAAATACCCTATTTACACTGCTAATTGGAGAATGTAGTGTAAATAATCACCTCATTAATGTTAATATTTAAAAAATGCATTCAGCCACTTACAGAATGCTCCAGTTCTGAAGTGAGGGTTATGAACCTTAGAAAGAGTTCTCCTCCAGAGGAAACAGAGACAGATGAATCCACTTTAGCAAGTGTTGTGATTGAATTTTTTAGACTCCCAATCAAACCTTGTATTGTTTCACCTAGAAATAATAAAAAAAACAAAACACAATTATAGAATGTTTCATACTACTAAACACAAATTTTAGGACAAAATGTTTTTATGTTAAGAAAGTGGCCATTTTACACTAGAGAGTGGAAATCCAGTGTTTGTGCAGTAGGTGAACAGTATTAAAAACGGATGTATTAGCTGGTTATTTTCAAAGCACATTTAGGTTCAAGTGTACAGCTCGGATAAACCATTTTTCAAAGTAAGGGGCACTAATTCATAAAAAAATAAATAAATTTGTAGGCAGGGAAAATACATTACTTTTACACATAGAACTTTGCGCTAAGCTAAGAAACTTCACCTCCTAATTTTAATTCTGGTTTTACAATTTAAATCTGCCTCCCCTTGCAATTCAAGATGGTATCGCTCAGGTCTACACTTGCACCTAAAAAAAGCGCAACTCTGAATCAGCCCCATGAGGCCAAACTACTAGATTTCCAATTCCTCGTTAACAAATATCTCCATTTCAAAGGATATTGGTTGCACTAGAAACAACTATAAAAATCCCAAAAAATGGTTGCATTGTGTCAAGACCAAATAGTGTTACAAATCTTCTAAGCCTAGGTATCTATCTACATATTAACAGGCTTAACACGTGTACAACTACTGTAGCTAAAAAAAAGCACAAAAGAATTTCAGAATTACTGCATGTTACCCAAACAGGCTACAATTTATAATGATATTGTATAGATAAGACTGGACACTAAAATCTTCTGCTGTTCATAGCATATTGTTGGCCACTCTGCGATATGAAGCACTGCACTTTTGCAATGCTGATTTTGGCTGCCATAATCACCACATTTGTGGACACATGGTAAATTCAATTGTTCTGTGGTCATACAACAATATATTTAGCTTAACAAGTTTTAACAATATATTTAGCTTTGGTGCTGCAAAGAATTGATGTAAATACCATTGCTGTAGTAAGTTATACATAATATACTGTTTAGTAGCTGTCCATTACAATACCTTTATCCTTTTTCAAAAATTCCAGCAAGGTTCTGATCGCTGCAACAGCAGTGGCCACATTGGGATCCTCCTTCAGCTGACATTTAAAGTACTCAATTACTTCTATAGGTGTAGAAAACAATTTGTTTTTTATTTCAGATAATATGTACACAGTGACATCATGTATTCATTGCAGAGAAATGAGAAAATCGTTAAATACATACGGATAAAAATAGAAAATACATGGTAGACACAGCAGTTAAATATACAACACATACATACATACATACATACATACATACATACATACATGTTTAAAACATCATGAGCCATATGTAACTTGTCTTGTTTAAATCACCAAAATAAACAGAAAATAAGACCACAGTTATGAGATTTTTAATTTTTTTGGGGATTTCACATAATAACATAATAAAGAAAACTAAATCTAAAATAAAAGCTTATTTTATGCCATTTTTTAAGCACACAGCCTACATGCCTTACTACACATGCACTACCCATGTTATACTATGACATGTAATAATTACCGCTCTCGTTCATGGCTGCTGCTGCCCTGCGGCATCCAAGAACCGGCAGGAAAATGAACAAGTGGGTAAACCTACGAGAGAAAACTGTCAACCAAGCGTCAAGATAATGGCTTCACGCCTCGCAGCAGTGAACGGGTTAATGGCAGCATGGCGTCCTGTCAATCCCGCCTCCTTTTTTGACGACATCAGTATGGGCCGGAAGTATGGTGTGTAACAGTGTGTGTCCTTAGCAAGCTTATTATGGCTACAGGTGAGTGTGGAGGCTGCATCATACAGTAACATCGTTTATAGTTGTAAGTACATGAAAGGTGCTTCTCCCTATGTGTCATACAGTAGCGACTGGCCATGCTGCGAGCCCTGCGGAACATGGGCTGATCCAGGCTGCTCAGGGTATAATGTGTACTGGAGCTGCAGCTATTCATGCAAGTTGTTCAATATATTGTGCAAAGACTATTGGAAATTATAAGGAGTTATTTACAATTGATATTTTATATTTCATTTAAAAGCAAACAAATAATAGCTCCTTTATAACTATTGCACGTTGACAGCCTTGTAACCTACAAATACTTAAGTGATGTTTTACGTTAGATGCTAGTTAGTAATATGTATTGATATAAAGGAAAACACAGTAACCACTATTTTTATATACTATTTATTGCTTTGTTGCCATCTGTGGTTAGGGTTTTCGAGACACAAGCTGCAAATTGTATTGTGCATTAGTAGGACCAACTGTAACACACACGCTGTCAGGCTAATATTCATACCAACCCCAACAAACATGGCACCCCCAGTGCCCTGACATATAGTTTATGTGGAAGAACCCCTGCAAATAATGCTTCTGTCCTTACTTTACAATCCTGGATCCTTAACCCACACTACCTATTGTATTATCTTGTGTGCTACTAACATACGTCTTAAATCAACCAGAAGATCGTTCTTGGCACAACATTTCAGTCAGAACTTATGACATATGATCAGATCTGGGTCAGTGCATTTTTACTATGTGACCTTTGTGACTGTTCTTCATAATACATCACTGTTTTTTGTAATAAATTACTTTCTTACTGACCCATATGAGAATTTGAAACTCCTACTCATCTTACTTCACAACACCTTTCAGTAATAACAATAAAATAATAATTTAATGACTTGCATAAATGTGGTAAGCCTTTTTATTTGTGGAAATTCCTGTTTTAATAAAGCCTACTACAAATGTGAGTTTATACTTTTTCATAATTGTAGCTCTACATAATAATGCTTATGGTGAAAAGAATGAATAAATCACTTCAAAGTTTTTTTTTTTATTTGTTAGTTAAAATGCTGTTTGTACTTATGCTTGTAATTGGTAACAAGACTACAAAGGCAGACTTTCTTTTTAAATATATGAAATGCGTACAAGTGTGTATATAAATGAAAAAGGTGCAATCTTATTTACACAACTTATTGAATCTAATATCCCTAATAAAGTGGTAACCACAATATTTTTTTAGACACTAGGGGTCGTATTCAGAGAACCGTTTTTGCGGGGAGATCCATGCGTATTTTTAGGTTTAGATGAACTGCGTATGCGTAGTAACTAAATTTACGCCATCTATGTTGATTTTACGCACGGAAGTCCATTAGGCACGGACTTGTGAATCGCACGTGTGAAAATACGTACGGAGGGGCGTGGTTGTAATTTGTCCGGAGACAGATACATGAAAGTGGGTGGAGGGGGGCATTTAATTGACTGTTTGAGGGCGCGGTTAGTTAGATACGCACGTATGGAAGTATTATACGCACGGAAATGCACACTTAAAGATAAGGGTGGTCGAGGCACTCGTAAGTCAAGGACAACCCGTCCGTGTGAGGGGAGTGTCATGGGTGTTGCCTTCATGTTGATTGCAGGGAGTCATATTTCATCTGTTGCAAACAGTATTAGAGTTGAGAGGCGATGTTTCCTATCCCAAGTCTAAATAACAGTGTGATAGTAAAGAATACAACTAACTTGACTTCCCCTGCAATCAACATGGTTTAGCCCAGGAGTAACTAATTTCAAGTACTTACTTAAGTCTGGATCCAGCCTACAGTGTTAAATGTTGTTTAGCATGGAGCCCGGACCAGTTTTTGAGGATGCCCACATTTTCCATCCCTCACGGATTCATGTTGGGTTTTCTTCCCCCAAACACGTTTTATTGGTGCTAGTCAAAAGAGCATTTGAAATAGCTGAGCAAAGCAAGAGACCTAAATAAACAGCATGTTAAGTTGTAGAGATCATAGATTTGATGGAGGTAAATATTTCCAATTTTTAAGAAAGAACCATTACAGGATAATAAAATATTAAAGCAGAAAGAACAAATACCAGTGGTGGTGCTCTAGCAGAGGTGAAGGTACAGAAAAAGGGGAAGATAAAAAAGTGGAAAAAAGCAGGTCGGGATAAGTTCCTGGAAATGTGACTCTTTTAGGTTGGAAGGGTGGAGCACAAATCACTGGACATCTAGCTGGTTAGGGCACAATCATGTGATGAGATGCTGCTGAGTTTTTTTACACTAATTGATTTGGGTTTTTTTTGTCATATTTGTAGAAGATGAAGTTAATCTTTTAGTAATTGTGGTTGATGTGAATCCTATATGGTGGGGAAAGCAGGCTCTCAATCAGTCAACAGTAAGTATTTAAACACCAATGTAACATTCCTCAGTGTTTTCACCAGTTTTTGTATATAATACTGTTGTTTACATTTTCTTTCTGTCTACTTAATAGATGACTCTTCCAAAATGCATCGATGCAGTTATGGTGATGGGGAATTCACACTTATTCATGGGTCGTAATAACAAACTGGCTGTAATTGCCAGCCATATACAAGAAAGGTGCGGTGCTTTCACTAATTTGTATTTCTTATAATCGTATATTAAATAAATAAACAAATATTAATGCCAGAGACTTTTATTTATAACATAACTGGAATAACTTGTCAACCTCCACCAATAAATTCAAAGGGCTAGAATTACTAAACTGTTGAAAAGGAAAAGTAGAGATGGTGCCCATAGCAGCCAATGAGATTCTAACTCTCACTTTCCTATTACATACTAGAGAATTTTAGCTAGAATCTGATTGGTTGCTATGGGCAACATCTCCACTTTTTCTTTTCAGCAGTTTAGTAAATCCAACCCAAAGTATCTGTAATAATTATGCCCCCCATGACATTCCTAGTCAAAATGTATTACTGTTCTGGTAATTCTAAGATTTGCTGGGGCTTAGGTACTGCCCTGATCCTCAAAGAAACCAGCCCTTACCAATTTGTTGCCCTAGGCAAGATTTGGTTGGTGCCCCCTAGCAGAAAATCAGCTCTGCTATTAGAGGGTCACAGTGGGGTGGAGCTTCTACATATGTGTTCTGGGTTTCCTTTTTTGCCATGGGCTGCCCCCTGCTGACAAGATGCCGCCATAAGCGACTCGCCTATACTGCCTATAACTAGTTCCAGCCCTGCCAACCCACACCCAAAAATGAATTGCTTTCTTCTATGTTTTATTTGAGTGCTTCAGCAGCAGATTTCTATTTATAAGATCTATCTGCTTAAACCTCTGAGGTATTTCCTGTTTATAAACTACCATAATAACTTAATTAATAATTATTAATAAACATGTAAGTGGCAGCATGTGTGATCGTCTGGTTTTCATTGTGATTGTAAGCACAACTGTTTTGTTTGCAGCCGCCTCCTTTTCCCAGGAAAGCAGTGGAGGTGTGGGGATTTATCTGGAGAAACTTCTGTCCTGGAATTTAATGCATCTGGCAGCAAGGATGGCAAATATGAATTACTGACAGCAGCCAATGACCTGATCGCAGATGACATTAAAGATCTTATGACCAGAAGTACGAAATGTGTAAATGGCAAAAGACTATTATTAATATAATGTTTTTCTTTACTAATTCCAAAATTCATGTGTAAGTTTCTATAGAGTTGGTTAAGAATATAATATGATTAATATCATGCTATTTCAGTTATGACAGAGGTTTCAGCAGTTTCTTGTGAGTTTATACTCTTCACATTTCTTTACAGCCGGGGAGATGAAAGGACAGCGGACAGACACAGTCCTGGCCGGATCTCTAGCAAAAGCTCTGTGCTGTATCCTTATCAATAGCCTAATTAACAGTTTCATGTTCATATATTTGGACATCAGATCTCTACACATTGTTTATTTGCATATTTATGTATTCAGTTGCTATTTTCTTCTTTCTTATACTCAATGGTCGGCGACCACATCTAAGAAAACCAGTTGACTTCCATAGATAGGTACGGAAGTCATGCTTAATAACAATATTCTGTGTTCCGGAAATCAGTCCCTGCACAGGAGGGCGTGCCCACCCCCCATGTGTATGAGAAACACATGGTTGGTGGGCTTAGGCATTTCAATTGTACAGGAAGGGCTTGGCTAAGCCCTTATGTACAATCCAGTATTCCACACGCATGGAGATGCATGCAGAATACTTAAGGTAGGGTCCCGTGCACTGATCCACCATCCACACCTGGGGAGCAGGGGGAGTGTCCTGCTCTCTTGCATGCAGTGTTGTGGATCACAAATTCCATACGCTAGCCTCTGCAGCGATAGCCGCCCAGTATGTCCCAATCACACTGAACTTGCTGTATTTCTGTTTATGGAATAATTCTTACAGTAATTCATTGCATGCCAATTTAAATAAAAGACCATGCAATTTAACTTAAATTTATTTGCTTATACCTAACTTAGGTTTCTAAACTATAATATTGTACAACATTTTTGAGCTATTACAAAATGGAAGTTGCTCAGATCAATTTATAGGGAAATGCAAACAGGTGCATGAAAGGCCGGGGACATCTGCTAGCAACAGAAACACAGGAAAGGAAATGCCTCAGCAACACTGCCATTACCCAGTAACAGACTATACCAATCTATCTGTAACATAAACACAGGATAGAGAATGTACAGCAACACTGCCATTACCCAGTAACAGACTATACCAATCTATCTTTAACATATACACAGGATAGAGAATGTACAGCAACACTGCCATTACCCAGTAACAGACTATACCAATCTATCTGTAACATACACACAGATTACAAAATGTCCCAGCAACATGGCCATTACCCAGTAACAGACTATACCATCCTATCTGTAACATATACACAGGAAAGAGAATGTCCAGCAACACTTCCATTACCCAGTAACAGACCATGCCATTGTATATGTAACATATACACAGGAAAGAGAATGTCCAGCAACACTGCCATTACCCAGTAACAGACTATGCCATTCTATATGTAACATATACACAGGATAGAGAATGTCCCAGCAACACTGCCATTACCCAGTAACAGACTATGCCATTCTATCTGTAAAATGTAATTATTTTAGAGCTGTTATAGCCATTATGTAGTTTCTATTTGTAATTTAGTGCACCTTTTTCTTATCATAATTGTTACAGATATTAACAGAATAAACAAAGAAACTAAAGGTATTTGTGTTATAAAACATGTTTGTTTTCCTGGTTGATGTGCTTTATATACAATTGTAATATTGGTTTTATATTTTTAAACTGCAGCTGGACAGGAAGTGAAGTCTAGGATCCTGGTAAGAATGTGAAGTGGTTGTTTTGTTTATATTTATTTGTAACTGCGATGTCTTTAATATTTTCACTTAATCACTTAATACTTGCTGGTTTTGCTGTAGGTCATTAAGGCGGCAGAAGATAGTGCCTTACAATATATGAACTTTATGAATGTCATATTTGCTGCACAAAAACAGGTACTTTATTTTATAAGGGTATCATTTTAAAATGTCTTTGTATTTTATTACTCAATAAAAAGTCCTGTAATAATCACACTGTAAGTAATCTTATATGGAATACAACGGCACATTACTTTCTTGTTTTCTGTTTTACCTTTAGAGCATTCTCATTGATGCTTGTGTACTGGACAAGGAATCAGGACTTCTGCAGCAGGTACGATATCTCTGCTAAGTATTAGGTCTAATTTAGATCTGATATGAATCATTTGCTGTATTCCTGATACGAAGGTCTGCATACAATTGAAAAAAAGCATGTGATGCTATAGCCATGGAATGCAATGGGATTGTGGTTCATAATCCATGTGATGGTCCTAGCTTTGTGTGACAACAGGCCTGTACCCTGACTAGGGCTGTTTATATCTACAGGATGAGTGTCATTTTTACTGAAGTACATAACATTTCCCTTTTTCTAAAAGTATGCATTTTCTTGAAATAACTAGAAAATACATTGCATGAGCCTTTTGTAATTAGGACAGTTAATGCAGAGTAAAATTGTGAACAGACAATATAGGCATAATCCACCTCCATACATATCTAGGTTAAACACGAATCTGAACAGACCGTGTGTTCCATACCATCCTCACTTAAAATGAGAGCTTAGCGCACCCTCACTGTACTATTTATATACATCCCCTCTGCCATCAGCACATCCCGCATTGCCATTGGAAGGACAGGACTTTTAAGACAGGAGGCTGGATCTGGTCCATTGTCATGATACTGTACTTATAGAACTGGACGAAACAACACGGCTATAACAGAGGGAATGCTTTCTGTGGTTTCACAACCACAAAACATATGTTAATTATGGCTATAAAGAAACTATCATTAAAGACAGACATGCCAGTAGCAGTGTACATAAACAGCACAAACATTTTGGGAAGTTTGCACTTCTCTGCTGCAGTTTTATATTGGTAAACTCTCCACAGGGTTATGGATGTTATGCAAGAGCAGCTTTGGGGTTTGACTACTTAGACCAGTAGGAAACCACTGTTTTGTTTTTGGTGCACATAGACTCACTTGAATAATATGCGGGATGTGGGTGTCATTTATGCTAAGTTATATAGGGATTATGTGGCTTATGTGAGTTGGATAGGGGTTATGTAGCTTATGTGAGTTGGATAGGGGTTATGTAGCTTATACGCGTTAGATAGGGGTTGGCATTGGCCAACAACAGGAAACGGATTACGGCCAGCATCACACAGGAGAGCTGAATGATGGCGCACACCGTGGAGGAGAGACATGAATGGAAGGCGAAAGGTAAGTAAGGCATAAACAGGGGAGACTGGAGACTAATGAATGGGAAATTACTGCGAGCTGCCGCCATGTAAGTGGGGAATACACATGATGGGGGATACTGGGAGCTGGAGACACATGATGGGGAATCCTGGGAGTGGGAGACACATGATGGGGGATCCTGGGAGCGGGAGAGACTGGGTGATACTGGGAGCGGGAAACACATGATGGGGGATCCTGGGAGCGGGAGACACATGATGGGGAATCCTGGGAGCGGGAGACACATGATGGGGGATCCTGGGAGCGGGATCCTGGGCTATGAGTTTAACATGCCTGCTGTAAATGCTGTGTGGTGTTTGTATTTATATTCTGATGGTATTGGTATGGGAACTAGATCCAGAGTTTGAAAATAAGAAAAAACAGGCAGAAAAGGCAAATGTTATCTGATGCAGAGATGAGAGGTGATGTTTCCTAGCCTAATTCTAATTAACAGTGTAAAAGTAAAGCTGGTCTGTATGCGTGCAGTAAGCAAATCAAAATATTCTCCCTGTATGGAAAGAATGAAATTAAGTTGCGCCCCCCTCAAAATGTAATGGTTTTATTCATTTTCTGCCTGTTTTCCTTTTTTACATTTTTTTTTAATCTGGTCCCTTGTGGGTGAATGAACTATGCTCGCATTTAATGCATATATTTCTGTCATCATAGTGTTCTTATTTTGTTAGAGATTGAGTGCTTTGTAAAGTGATGTTTGATCATATGCCTATATAATAAATACTCCTCAGTTTTCAAGCAATTATAGCATCCTAGTTTTAATATGTACATTCCATTGTTTTCTGTGCATACAGGCCTGTGACATAACTGGTGGCATATACCTAAAGATTCCTCAAGTCAGCTCTCTGTTACAGTACTTGTTGGTAAGAGTTTCCAAACAACTGAAAGCTTGCTGATAAAATATATCCTAAAGAATATGTCCACTTTCGGGACTATGAGCAGGGCACACATGTTTGTTAAGCATTAAGAAGGACATTGCTTTGTGGGGACATGGAATATGTTATAATGCAGAAATCTAGTGAGAGCACGACTGTCTCCTCCAGTTTCTACATACATCCTGCCCCCTCCAGTCACTGCGGACATGCACAACCCATCCCTTTAGGTCACCACACCCGTGCATGCAGCCTTGTGCCCTCACCAACACACATACACAACCTTTCCATTTACAGAGAATCGTTCATTCATATATACATTTTATTTGTCAGTTACACGTTCCATAGATAACTAGAAGGGGTCACTACTGCTGTGAACACTACCGTGACCTATAGTTAAGCATTTGATACCACATAGTAATAGAGCGTTACAAATACTGTATTTAACAATTGTTGACATAAAAACGTTTTCTGCTCAACAGTGGGTTTTTCTTCCTGATCCTGACCAGAGGTCCCAGTTAAACCTTCCACCACCTGTTCATGTGGATTACCGGGCAGCGTGTTTCTGCCATCGGAACCTGATTGAAATTGGCTATGTGTGTTCTGTCTGTCTATCAAGTAAGAATTTGCTGAACAGAAACATTATTTGTAAAGATTTATCTTTCTAAGAAGCTTACTATCATCGTCCAATGCACTTAACATTAGAAATGTCCTTTTGTGCTTACTCCCTACACCAATAACCAAGGCCGGACTGGGAATAAAAATCAGCCCTGGCATTTGAAACTACGTAGTCTGAAAGAGATATTATCAAAGGACGCACCTGTGTGTGCAAGATATATAGTTTATATACTGTACAGAGAGATTATATATCTAGGTATCTAAACACACGCACGCACGTATATCTCTATTTTTTTCCCCTTTCTCTCTCCACACACATAACATACATGCATTATGCTCACACAAAACACATAGATACATACAGCCATATAGCAACACTTGCGTCTGCATCCCTCACCCCTTAGGACTAACTGTCCACCCGTATAAACTGTCTGGTCTGACAGCTCCCATCTATCCAGCACAGAATTAGTCCGGTAAGATCCTTAACAGGGGCAGTCAGGAACTCCCTTGTGAGTGAAGCACCACCGAGAGGTGTTTGTATTATTTAGCTTTATTATTATCCAGTCGCAAGGGAAAGTTTTTTTTATACCGGCAATATTCTACTACGCTTTTAATTGCAATGCTGTTTATAGATGTATGTAATCTCTGATTCTGATATTGGCTTCTGATTCAATAGATATATATCTACACACACACACACACACGTAATTATACTATACTATGTATCTACACACACATATGTACTATAGAAAGCTGTATATCAATACCCATACACGTAATTATAGAAATCTATATATCTACACTGAAGCATGTGTAATTATAGAAAGTTATATATCCACACATGCACACACACGTACGTATAGCTATATATCTACACACACACACACACACACACACACACACGTGTATGTATATATTTACGCATGTATATGCATAACACACACACTCATAATTCAGCTTATATTACTTGCACACACTTCTTAACCTTTTCATCAGAGAGCTAAAGCAACTGCAGGATCTGGGTCCGGTGCATAGCAGTAGCAGCCAATGAGGGAGTAGCACAATGAGCTACTCCCTCATTGGTTGATCTTCAGGAACCAGGAAGAGGCTTCTAAAAAAAACTTCTCTGCGGAGCTTCTAGCAGCGAGGCAGAGAGAATCTCATCTGCTAGTGATTGGCTCTCTCCAGGGGGCAGGATACCAGCCCACCTACTCCACCATTTGCCAGAAATGCCATCTGGCCAGTCCAGCCCTGCCAATAACTATTCCTAATTTGTAGCTCATTGTAAAGAAAAATATATATTTATATAGTACAATCAATGATGTACAAAATGATCAACATTTTAATACACAAATTCTTCCTATATTTATTATTATCCCATGACTATAGCTTGTATTTTATATTTCAGTATTCTGCAACTTTAGTCCCATCTGTACAACTTGCGAGTAAGTATTGTTTGCTTTAGATTTTCTTTTTCTCATATGGAAATATTGGAACAAAACTAAGAATATTTCTCCATTTAACAGGACTGCTTTTAAAATCTCATTGCCCCCAGTGTTGAAGGCAAAAAAGAAGAAATTAAAACCTATGTTTTAGATGGACTTGTTGCTTCACAGACCACACCAACATGATGAACTTTCTTCTAATTATTACCACTATATAATATATTAAGGAATTAGACAAATGAGAAACTACAATCCCCTTACCACAAGGAATTCAACATGGAAATAGAAGAGCAAGAAATGGGAGCTGTGCATATACAGCATTTGTTGTAATAAATATACTTCCAATGCAAAGCACTGATCTATACTTCAGTCAGTCAGCGGCCTCTTCTATAGGCTAAATTAATGGCAGAGTTGTAAAAGTACAATGAAGAGTGGACATTC
>WWET01001512.1:354219-368733 GCA_011038615.1 Limnodynastes dumerilii | reverse complement strand
TAATTGTTAATGTCTATACTGCATACGGACATCACTGATTTCAGTGTGACAGTGTATAAAATCCCATTTCAAACTGCAAAAACCGATATATACTAAACTGTAGATGCATTTGAGAATTATATAAAGAGACAACTAAAGCTGTTAAAAAAAAATTCTAAAGACCAGGGGTCAGGGCAGAAGTGTGCATATTGCTTCTGCCTGTAGCTACTTTCCCTGCAGGTAGGATCAGCAGATCACAGTCAGACTCCGCAGGCACGGAGCTGAGGGGGCGGAGCTTCCTGCTCCAGAGAAAAAGGAGCCACGGATCAGAAGTTAGTGAGGGGCTGTGTTATGCTGCAGCTGCTGGAGCAGGTAAGTGAGGATATAGGGGTGTGACTGAAAGGAGTAATATGGGAAGAGAAAGATACCAGAAGGGGAGAAACGTGTAATGTAGGTGGAGGGATATAAGAGAAGTGGGTATTGTGTAATATGTAGTGTGGAGAGGGATATAACAGAAAGATGGGATTTAACAGAAGGGGGTAATATGCTTTTCTTATAAGTACCAGGGTTCTTGTGTTCCCTGGAGCTCCTAATGGTGAGGACTATCTTGGCTACAGAAACCCCAGCAGGCCACGGTCCCAGGTGGCAGTTCTCCAGAGAAATAGACTGGGCAACAAGACAGTCCCAGACAGACAGACAGACAGACAGATAGCGGTACACCTGCAGACTTGGGTAAAGGCAGTGCAACAGGTACACAATGCTAGGTGGTAACAGACACTGCAGAGATAATATGCCAAATGGTAATGGACAATGCAGATAAATATAGTGCTAGATAGTAAGAGACACAGTAGATAAATATAGTGCTAGATAGTAAGAGACACAGCAGATAAATATAGTGCTAGATAGTAAGAGACACAGCAGATATACAATGGCAAATGGTAATAGACACTGCAGATATATATAGTGCCAGATAGTAATAGACACAGCAGATATACAATACCAGATGGTAATAGGCACTGCAGATATATATAGTGCTAGATAGTAATAGACACAGCAGATATACAATACCAGATGGTTATAGGCACTGCAGATATATCATAGCTGCCTACTTTTGAAAAATCATTTCAGGGAGAAAAGTAAAAAGTATAGGGGCTGTCCCTGCATCACCAGGGGGCAGTCCCTGTGTCGCCAGGGGGCGGCCCCTGCATCGCCAAGGGGCTGTTCCTGTGTCGCCAGTGTTTGGTTGTGGGTGTCCTGCAAAGTAATCACTTACACATTTCAAAAGTCAAATATTTCTAGTTGGTGGGAGTTCAAAAAAGTTTAATAAATATCTACAAAAGGCTTTGTATGTTTTAGAGTGATTTTATGTATTCTCCACACATTCCTCCTACTCCCTTGTATTCTACAAAGTTCCCCCTACTCCCCATGCATTCTCCGGACTTCCCCTGTATTCTCCAGACTTCCCCATACTCCCCTGCATATTCTCCAGACTTCCCCATACTCCCCTGTGTATTCTTCAGACTTTCCCATACATCCCTGTATTCTCCAGATTTCCCAATACTCCCCTGTGTATTCTCCAGACTTCCCCATATGCCCCTGTTTATTCTCCCAGACTTCCCCATATGCCCATGTATATTCTACAGACTTCCTCATATGCCCCTGTGTATTCTCCAGACTTCCCCTGTAAGCTCGATATGTCTGGCCAGCCTCCATGTCTGCCCCTTATTATTATGTCCAGTCTCCATGTCTGCCCCTCATTATTATGTCCTGTCTCCATGTTTGCCCCTTGTAATGGCCAGTGCCAGCCTCCATGCCTGCCCCTTTAATGTCAGCCTATTTATCTGCCCCTATATCTGCCCCTTTGCGCCAGACTCCATATCTGCCCCTTAGTGCTAGCCTCCATATTTGCCCCTTAGTTTCAGCCTCCATATTTGCCCCTTAGTGCCAGCCTCCATATCTACCCCATTGTGCCAGCCTCCATCCATATCTGCCCCTTTGTGCCAGCCTTCATATCTTCCCCTTAGTGCCAGCCTCCATATTTGCCCTTTAGTTCCAGCCTCCATGCCAGCACATTTTTTTGTTTTCTTACTTACCTTTGATGTCTTCTGCCTTCCTCCGTGCGGCTCCTGTCCGGCTCTCCCTCTCCCTGGCGTCTGCTGGCGGTCACATGATCGCTGATAATACAGGTCTTCTACGGGAACCCTGTAGGATTTAATCTCTTAACTTGAATGGCAGTGACCTTATAATTTAGGGTCACTGCCATTCTGTAACAGGTTTGATCCTACAGGGCTCCCGTAGGAGCTAACAGCTAAATAGGAGGAGAGTGCACAGTGATGCCAAGAAGCATATCAGATTCCTGCGTCCTGGCTGCTAAGCAACCAGGACTATGGCCAATAGAGACGGAGTGTCCTGGTACCTAGCAACAATTACTACAAGAAGGTCCTGTGATGACCACAGCATTTGATAACAGCAATATGTAGTGTAGAGAGGGATATAACAGAAAGGGGAGATATACTGTAACAGAAGGGGATAATGTGTAATATGTAATGTGGAGAGGGATATATTAGGAAGGGAGGGGTATAACAGAAGGGGGTATTGTAAAATATGCAGTGTGCAGAGGGATATAAAAGAAAGTGGGGGATATAACAGAAGGGAGTATTGTGTAATATGTAGTGTAGAAAGGGGTATAACAGAAAGGGGGGATGTAACAGAAGGGGGTAATGTGCAATATGTAGTGTAGGGAGGAATATAACAGAAAGGGGGATATAACAAAAAGGTGTATTGTGTAATATGTAGTGTGGAGAGGGATATAACAAAAGTGGGTAATGTGTAATATGTAGTGTGGAGAGGGATATAACAAAAGTATGTAATGTGTAATATGTAGTGTGGAGAGGGATATAAAAGTAGAGGGGCATATAACAGAAGGGTGTAAAGTGTAATGAGTAGTGTAGAGGGGTATATAACAGAAGGGTGTAAAGTGTAGTAAGTAGTTTAGAGGGGGATATAACAGAAGGGTGTAAAGTGTAGTAAGTAGTGTAGAGGGGGATATAACAGAAAGGGGGATATAACAGAAGTGGGTAATATGTAATATGTAATGTGGAAAGAAATATAACAGAAGGGGGTAATGTGCAATATGTAGTGTACAGAGAGATATAACAGAAAGGGGGGATGTAACAGAAGGGTGTAATGTGTAATATGTAGTATAGAGATGGCTATAACAGAAAGGGCCATATAACAGAAGGGGGTAATGTGTAATATGTAGTGTGGAGAGGGATATAACAGAAGAGGTATTGTGTAATATGTTGTATGGAAATGGATATAATTGGTGTAATGTGTGGAGAGAAATATAGCAAATGGAGGAGTAGTTATAATGTATAATTTGTGGAGAGGGATATAGCGTGTAATGTGGAGAGAGTGATATAACAGAAGTGAAGGTATTTATAATGTGTAGAGAAGGATATGGGGGGAGGGGGGGTAGTAATATGTAGTGTGTTCTAAAGGATATAACAGATGGAGTGAAAGGTGTAATATGTCATGCAAGAAGAAGTGTAATATGGGGAGAGGTATGTAACAAAATGAAATATATTACTACTTTTGGGTTCAATAAAGTATTTTTAAAGTGGTACTTCACGTGTTTCCTTAGCAGGTAAGTGAGACCCACCAAAAAAAGGTTGAGAACCCCTACTATAAACCATTGAATATATTTCAGCATAGACAATTAAAAGTCACTTAAGGGCCAGGTCCAGAATTAGTAACACAAGATGTACAGTACAAGGACTTCTGTATCCAAACGCGGAGGACCAATGCTGTGTTCTGATGCAGAATTCTTTTTCTGACAACAGGACAGGTCTTCTCGCCATATGTATTTGGTACGCATGGCGGGTGGGATCCAGAATGGGAAGAACTTTCCCAAGCTCTTTCGCAGGATGCTGAATTCTATACATGGATGAAAAACTGAAGGTAGGGTTCTGAATGTTGAAGGGATGTGTATGTGAGGGAAGTGCAGGGATGTGCACTCCCCTCCTGTGTACGGAACATAGGATTGGGAATTAGGTACGCTAGCTTCCGCTGAAGAGGCTACCGTACATAATCTAAACCGTTGTGAGTCCCCGCTGCAAAGGCTAGCATTGCGAATTAGGGACAGCTGAATGCGAATGCGAATGCGAGCCCTCACAGATTTTTTTTTTTACAAATGGGTGAGTATGTGATTTGCATACTCACCCATTCACTTTCAGAAGTGCTGCCGCCGGGTACTTAGGGATAGGCTGCATGGGGGGAGACTTAGGGTTAGGCTGTGAGGAAGGGGGGACTTAGGGTTAGGCAGCAGAAGGGGGACTTAGGGTTAGACTGTGAGGGGGGGGCTTAGGGTTAGGCTGCGGGGGTGGAGACTTTGGGTTAGGAAGCGGGTTGTGGGAAACTCATCTTTCAGAGCACCATACTCATCGAGGCATAAGCAGTCGATATCCCAGCCAGTTCAGAATTGGCTGGGAGCGAACGGCCCTTTCAAAATAGGGCCGTTTGCTATGGGGACCCACACTCAATTCAAACTCAGTTCTTGATCCGGTCAGAAATGGAGAATTTTTATTTTGACACATCTCTAACATTCCTATTTCCATTACACAATGTGATCACAGAGAAATAAAAGGAATATTAAAGATGTGTCTTGCTGAACACTACAAAACAATGCTTCATTTCTTCTGCCAGAAGACAAGAGATAGAAGTTTACAGTTCATATTCCTAGCAAAGATGACTTTGGGCAAACATGTCATATTTTATTTCCAATTTCACATCTGATTGATTTACAATGCAGTTGTGTTAAGGGAATTGCATGTTTCAAAGGCAGCAGTGAGATGTTGATGTAATAATACCATTCCCATAAAATAGAAATAACTATTGAATTCTCAGCTACTAAATGGGTTTACAATTGATGATAACCCAAGGATTATCAGAGTAAACTATTCCAACTTTTATTATAATTTTAAGATCATCAAACTGTTACAGTATTGCTGATAATGCAATTATCTGGTACACATGGATAAAACATGTATAGATTAAAGACAATTGCCCGGATTCACAACCACGGACGTATTACAGATACGTCCTTAATTTACCGATAATAACTACTACACATACGTAGTAACTATTTTACATAATCTACGTAACAAAATGCTATGTAGATTACATAAAATAGTTACTACGTTTGCATAGTAGCTATTATCGGTAAATTAAGGACATATGTGTAATACATCCGTGGTTGTGAATCCGGGCCAATATCATCTTACGTAACATGAATTAGTAATATTTGTAAATTAGCTTAAGCCATACAAAGACAGCTGTCCAACTTTCATAGACATCACTATTATAAGAGTATCTCCTATGACAGACCATCCACTTCATTAGGCACAGAACAATTTGCTGGGCTGTATTCACGGATCCGTTTTTGCGTGGAGTTCCGTGCATATTTTAAGGATCGGAGTAACTGCGCATGCATAGTAACTTTACGCTATTTACGGTGAATTTACACACGGAAGTCCATTAGGCACGTAGGTGTGAATCGCACTTGAAGACATGCGTGCGGAGGGGCCTGGCTGAAATCCCTATAGATAAAGTTAGGTGAAAGTGGGTGGGGGGGCATTTGAGGGTTCGGTTAGTTACATACACACGTACTTAAGTATTATACGCACGTAAATGCAGACATAGAGATAAGGGTGCACTATGGAGGCGTAAGTCACTGAAAACCCGTCCGTGTGAAGGGAGTGTCATGGGAGTGTCATGGGTGTTGGCTTGCAACATACGTGTGTATAATTGCATACCTAGAACTAACAGATCTGTGAATACGGCTTGCTGGTTTTAATGAATTAACTGATGTTTGAAAAACATTTTTCTCTTCAACACCGGTGATAACCATACTAACTAACAACTGGAAGCTCAGACGCAAAGTATTTTGTCTTAATGGAATGGGTCATGTTAAAGTGTCTGTTATGACTGATATGCTACATGGTGAAGCGGTGGGAGTCATTACCGCAATATAGCTTTTTTAGAAGTAGAGTCAGCTAATTTTCAGCTGTCTCTACTTCGAAATACCACCATTTTCGAATACTTACCCATTCATTCTTTGGAAATGGTGCCGCAGACCTGTCACACCCGACATAGACTCGCCGCACCGGAGGTGAGTAACTCCCCCTGAGGAGTTTTAGGGTTAGACTGCAGGAAAGGGAGCAATTCTGCATCCATTTTGCACGCATACACAGCTCTGAATCCGGCCCAATAGTAGAGTAGGAAGAGAAGAAAAGAGCAGGTACTTCTTCATTTGTGGGATGTATGTAGATAATATTTGCTAATTCTATATTAATTTGAAGAGTGTTTGTGTTAAATAAATAGGTCTCTTTATCTTCTAATCTCCTTATACTAAATCAATCCAAAGTAAGGTAAAACTGTACAAAAAAGTAAGATAAAAACTGCACTATTACCCAATCAGAGCACATTTGACACAGCCAGACTCAAAAGAAGTGACACTTAAGAGGGTCTTGATTAAATTTGTAAGTGGACATTTACTCTCAACTGTAAGTAGAGGCATTTTGTCTTAAATACACACCTATAGGAACGACCCAAGAGATTAGCTATAGTTAAATCATTTACTTTGGGATCCCATTGCATAAAAACCTAAAACTGATGCTAATTATACAGCATTGGCATTTAATAAACTAGACAAAGGGGTATATTGACAAGAAGTCTGGAGCGCTGCTTTATGAAAAATAAGCAGCCGTTTTTACAAGCCTCTATAAGAAAAATACAAAATTCTTTCTAATAGTAGTGCAAAAAAAGTAAGAGGTTTGATATCCGGCGCTAAAACAGTCGGACGACATCAGCCCGGCGCATGCGCAGATCGGCTTTTTAGCCGATATTACACTTATGCCTGCCATCCTAGCGACGGAAGGCGTAGGTCTGGATCAGGCCCTATGTGCCTGGTTTCCCTCAGCTGCTGGATAATCTATTAGGTATGTCTGAGCACTGCAGCTGGTTGGAGGAGTGGACTTTGCCTTCGTTCTGATTGTGTTCTCCTTGTGCTCCTGCCTTGGATGGTGTTGTGCTCTCTGCCCTGTGTTACTCCTGGTGTTACCTCTCTGTCTCTGGTGTCTGCCTTGTTGTGTGTCTGCAGTGTGCGGTGTGGGCAGCTTGCTATGGTCTCGGCTGGTTCTGCTGAGTGGTTGTGTGTTTACCATCTCTCACCGCCTGTACCTGGCGTTCTGATAGATTCCTGTGTGTGTGTGTGTGTGTGTGTGCGCACCGCTATGTTTACCACCGGGTCCCGGGCACTCTCTGTTGTAGTGTACACTTGGTGCTTACCATCTCTCCTTGTGTCTCTACCCCATGAGTCTTACTCCGGTGTTTACCATCTCCACAGTGTTCCATCTGTCAGTGCGTTTGTGAGCACGAGTCAGCCCATCGGACTCAACTCTTCTGCATTCCATCTCCAGTCCTACCTGCTCCTCCTGGTGCCTGTTGTCATTCTGTGTGTGTGTCATCTACCAGTTGGTCAGGTGTCTTTCAGAGGCCCGTGTCTGTCATCTGTTCCACATCTGTGGTTACCTGCATTCTCCTGGTTCCTCTATTCTCAGTGTGTGATTTGCAGCCTGCATATCTGTGAGAAAGGGTTCCAGCAACCTGTCTTGTGTACTAGGATTCCAGGCTGTGTATTGGTTCTGTTCAGGTACCTACGCTCCAGGTTTTGCTTGGAGGCTATCGCCGTGGGCCTCGCGCTATTACAGTTATTCTCGGACACTTACTTTCCGCCTGTAGACTGAATCCCGATGTGGCGTTTGGTGCTGAAGTTACGTTGTCAGGAATTCCGAGGATGCCTGTTCTCAGACTACACGCAAACCTGTGGAGATGAGAGGGGAATCCGGTCACTATAAGTGGGATATCATCCGTGTTACCTGTGCCACGGCATTTCACACTGGGCAGGTCTGATGTTCATTGTACAGTGCTGTCCTATGAGACTGAAATGCGCCTGTTACCTCCGCTCTTATTAGGGTAAATAATGAATTACATTACTTTATATTGATATTAACGCGGCTGCATCATTTACCGGATCCAGACCCCAGATTTTATGCACGAGCAGTGGTCTGAAAGTCTGCACGGAAGAGGTGATTGAACGCACTTTCACGCTCATTTCTTGCACGTCTCTGGAGGGTAGATACCATAACGCAGTCTTAAGACTGATCTGTGCATAGGTCTAAAACGAAGCCCATATTGTAAAGCTTAAATCTTACACCCTCAACTCTCTCCTCACCCACCTTGTCTTCTTTTAGGGGGGGGACGCATGCACCCTTCCCTTTAAACACCAGACTTACACAGTGTCATGAAACACGTGACTGACCGCTTGTGGCGCCATCTGTCGGCAGCTCTCTCCAGGCGTGCCCACTCTCTGCCTCCAGGGAGGTGCCATTCTCAGTAGTTGCAGCCTTCTGTGTGATGTCCACCACATACTTCACTGTGCCATGTCGGCGCCAAGCACCACTGTCCTCTGGTGCATGGACGCCGCCATCTTGGATTTGGGCCTTCTTCAGCCAACCGGAATTGAGCCAGGGGAATTACATGATTTAACAAGCCAATCCTGAGCCAGGGCGCCCTATTTAAACCCAGAGCACTAAGTCCTTAGTGTCAGAACAGCTTGTTCACTTAAGGTGTCTGCTTCCTTGCTGAGTAGTGCTGCAGCTAGCCTCAAGTCAAGTCTATCTAAAAACTGGTCCAGGTCAGGTCAAGTCCAATCCAGTCCTGGTTCAGTCCAGGTCAAGTCCAGTCCAGTCCTGGTCAAGTCATGTTCAACTCCAATCCTGGTTAAGTCCAGTCCAGTCAAGCTTGCCAAGGTCAATCCAGATTGGTCAAATCCAGTTTGGTCAAGGCCAAGTCTGCTTTGTCTTGTATCGTCCAACCCTTGGTCCACTAACACATGAGCAGACCATACATTAACCCTACAAGCTTCAGTCACCTCGCTGAACCACTATCATGTTTCTGGGAACCCAGAGCAGATACCCTTCCATGTCAGTCCGTGATACACACTTTGCATGCTTCAGTCAGGTGTCAGACAGAGATCTGGATCCAGTGCCATGACCCCATTTATTCACATGTTCTCATCTGTTCAAGATCCCATTATGACATATTCAATACACACAATATATACCCTTCATGTACAATACACAAAATATATACCCGTCATGTACGATACACATAATATATACTCGTCATGTACGATACAGGGTATATATTTACCCATCATGTATGATACACACAATATTTACTCATCATGTAGGGTAAAAAATATTTACCCATCATGTAGGATACATACAATATTTACCCATCATGTAGGATACACACAATATTTACCCGCATGTAGGGTACACGCAATATTTACCCATCATGTAGGGTACACACAATATTTACCCATCATATAGAATACACACAATATTTACCCATCATGTAGGTTGCACACGATTTTTACCCGGCATGTCGGGTGCACACAATATTTACCTGTTTTCAGCGTTTATCCAGGAGCCGGTGAAATATTTGCACTGTGCACTTTGGGTGCAGTACTCCTGGCATGTCTCTATGTCTACAGCAAGGACACGATCAACTTCAACACCAGAAAACTCAACGTCAGGATACAAGAGGACGGAGCAGTTCTGTGAGGCTGGAGGTGGGGAGATGCAGGGTCACTATACAGTCACACCAGGGATATAGCATCTGGAATATCACCCACCTTTCTGCAGAGTGTTGTACTGCAATGAGAAACCTGACACCACTTCTTCATTGTAGGCCATGGAGGTGGGAATGTTTCCTGGAGCATTTTTCAAACGGCAAATACTTCTGTGAAAACAAGAGTCAGAGCCCGGATTATTCCACCCGGTCTTTCATATTGATCAATGAATATGTATGATTTTAATAATCGAGAAAGCAAATTATGTGAAGGGTTTACATGACTTCCAATCGAGGACTCAGCCTATGTAATATGGGCATGAGAAGCCTGCACTGAGCTGAGGACTCAGCCTATGTAATATGGACATCAGAGGACTGCACTGAGCTGAGGACTCAGCCTATGTAATATGGGCTTTAGAGGACTGCATTGAGCTGAGGACTCAGCCTATGTAATATGGGCATCAGAGGACTGCACTGAGCTGGAACCTTGTAGATAGACAGAGGTCCTTCCAAGGAGTTACTTACAAGCCATTAGCTGTGTCTGGACCTCCAGGGAGGAGGGTGAAGAACTGGCAGAGAGTGTGACTGGTGCACAGCTGCTGACACTGCTCCACACTCTCCACCTCCTCATCCAGGACTGTGATTCCTGCATACTCCGAGCCTGAGAAGAGAAGATCAGCGCAGCCCAGGAAGCCTGCAACACATGGCGGATCGGCATTAGAGTCTTCTCCCTGGCTTTACCAGCTATTGTGCCCACCCGATCCCACACAACAAGGTTTTTAGAGTCCATCAACACTTACATATAAGGTTCTGTGCGGAGGTTACACTCAGAAGCTTATAACCCATCCACATTCTGACAGACAGAGGCTGCCTTCAATGTTCAGAATCACGTGTACAGGTAATGAAGTACAGAGGGCAGGATAGGTACAGAGGGCTGGATGGGCACAGAGACATTGATTGATGGACACAGAGGACTGGATGGGCGCAGAGGACTGGATGGGTACAGAGATCTGGATGGGTACAGAGGGCTGGATGGGCGCAGAAGGCTGGATGGGCGCAGAAGGCTGGATGGGTACAGAGGGCTGGATGGGCACAGTACTGGATGGGTACAGAGGGCTGGATGGGTACAGAGGGCTGGATGGGTACAGAGGGCTGGATTCAGATCTCCTTCAGACACTTGACGCCAGGAGATCTGTCCAACAGGAATTCCCTTAAATCCGTATCCCTAATCCCAACAAGGGTGGTGAGCGTGGGCATGCAGATAATGGGGAGTGGGCACTTCTGCATGTATAATGGACGTTGGCATGACGTAGGGTTATGGACGTGTAAAGTCCAAAGTCCGCACATGAGAGAAGAGAAACTTTCCAGACTGAGGTCTGGATCAGGTCCAGAGAGAGGTAACGCTGATACTGTCACCTGACTAAGAGGAAACGCCCACTTGTCACCTCAGCCCCGCCCCTCTTACAAGCGTCTTTGCTCTTATGTCTGTATGGGTCAGAATCCCTTTGGGTGAAAACCAGATTCCTAGATCAGGTCATTGAAGACCTTACAGATAAGAGAATGAGCCGTGTGGATTCTCTGAGCAGCTTAGCTTAGCAACATCCTCACGTGTCACTCACCTGGTTCTGTCGCCTGTTTGCTGAAACCTGAAAACATGTTGATTATAGATGTTACATTTCCTGGAAGTCCAGATTCGGAGCGTTTCAGGTAACATTCACACCTAGAGAAAGACACAGGTCTGATCAGACGACGACACAACAACACTGATGGTTACAGATCTAAACACAGATACAATGGTTTGTACGGAGATATAAATCTCTCCCAGAAGGATGGTAGATTAGAGGAAGTGCCTATGTCAGAGAGATGAGGATAGAAGAAAGTCAGGGATGTTGGGAGATGTGTGATGGGTGAATATCAGGTGTGAAGATATGGAAAGTGTTTGTGATAGGTGAATGAAGGTACATCCCCATGAAGAGAATGATGAGGTTTGAATTATGAGAATGGAGGAGATCTCAATGTCAGTCTGAAGGCCATGAAGTTGCTATCACAGTTGCAGTGAAGACTTGGGTGAATGCAGGAATGTGGAGACATAGGGCCGGATCCAGAACTACGTCCGTCTTCCATGGACGGACGTAATTCAATAAACAATAGCTACTATGCATGCGCAGTAGCTATTGTTTATTGCATTACGTCCGTCCATGGAAGGTGGACGTAGTTCTGAATCCACCCCAGTAAGATAGTAAATCTGTACATAAGGAGGTCTATAAGATGTGCTTGAGAAATGGACAAGGTGGGGAGGTATCTGGAATAACCAGACTATTGAGTCAGCAGGAGGATCGTGGATAGTGTCATATAGGGCACAGGATATGATGCAGGCAGCTGTAGGGTTACATGAGGAGAAGGAACAGAAGACATCTGTGCTTCATGACTAGAATTACATGAGATGTGTATATGAAGAAGAAGACATTGATAATGCTGGAGGCATAATGATATCTGGGACCCAGGATCATTCATGGGGGGTGCAGACAGGGAGAGAATTGGGAAACATGGAAGGATTACAGAGCCAGGAAAAAGGGGCAGAAGGCTGGGAAAGGGTGGGGGGTACTTGGTAACATGTAGATGTCACTGTAAAAGGTTTCCGATATCTGACTTGTAATATAAACAAAACTGACCAGAGACTCTCATGCAAAGAGAAGCTGAAAAACTGGCAGAGAGGGTTCTGGGTACATTGCTGCTGGCAGACCAGGGGGTCAAATGTCTTCATGTTGGCGACGACTGTGCCGGAAAACAGAGTGTTGGGGAAAATGAAGTCAGCGCAGCCATTCAGACCTAAGGAAGAAGAGATGTCAATGAATAACCATGAATTGTCTGGCCAAACAACACTTCTTGATTGGGGGAGCAGCTATTTTTTATTATTTTATCACTGCCCTCCCCTATGGCATATGACGGCCAGATGTTACTCTATGGATCTCCGTGAGAATGGAACTCTGATCTGACAGGGCAGAGTTTGCCTTACACATGGCAAAACTTGCACCAAAGCAGTGGATTGCCAAACGCTGGTGTGTATTCCATACATGATCTGGATAGAAGGATTTATGGTGGAGCTTGTTGTGGGCAAACTCAGCCCAAGGGAGGAAATTGGACCAATCATCTTGTGAGGATGAAACATACAAGTTAAGGAAGGTGTCTAGGTCTTGGTTGAACCTCTCAGCTTGGTTGTTCATCTGGGGATGGTATTCAGAATTGAAGCTTAATCTCTAGACTTTTGCTTAAAGTTCATCAGAATTTTGCCATTAATTGCACTCCGCAGTCAGACTTGAGAAAGGACTGGTGCAAACGGAAGCTTCGAAGAAGGATGAAATGGTTGTCTTAGAGAATCTGTCCACCTTGACCCAGATGGTATTGTACTGATTGGACATAGGCAGGTCAGTGACAAGGTCCATGGAACTGTGTGGCCACGGACGTCACAAGTTATTATCATGTGCCTGGGATATTGCCAGGGATTGTCACTATCCCCAAGACATCACCAGAGAATTATCGTTGGCCCTGAGACATCACCAGGGACTATTAACAGGTAAAGGTATATTGGCTAACATCTAAGCCCATTACACCAATAAAAAAACCCCCCACAAAACACAATTTCTGGATAAAGAATCCACAAACCAAGATCTGTCCATTGTAAAAGGAAATGCCATGAAAAAACTCTCAGTAACATACCTCACCACATCACTGCCAAGTCACCGTGTCCTTCTTACCCGCTACCCAAGATCCTGCCGTATTATTTCATGATGCTGGTCTACTAATACACACTGCAGCGACCTCTACAGATAAAGTGACAGTACTGCACCTGGGGACTCACATTCACTTCCTGTGCAGCAATCTCTTTGGCTGAACCCAGATGACGCTCCTGGTGTAATGTTGATATAGGTAGGAGAGGGGAGTGTGGTGGAGTACTCCAGGTAACAACGCTGTCTGCCGGGATGAGAGAGCACAGGTTATATGTTATATATTGAGGTTACTTTCTTTACTGTGACATATTTCTGGGATAGAACACCCCACATGACCCCCTGTTACTATATACAAAGACAATAGTGAATGTACATACACCAGTGTATGACCAAAAGTGTATTTCCAGCCTGCACCTGTAATGCAAGGACCATGCTGTGCCACTAGAGGGCGACAAGATGTGTCCAGTATGTGTGCCCCTGTGCAGGGCAGGAAATGCCAAGAAACCCTTCTTCTGGGGCTATAAGAGAGGGGCATCTAGAGTAATGAGCCAGAAATCTCAGCCCAAGCTATAACCAAGTCCCTGTGGCCAGAACTCACTGCTGGCTGGAATTAGTCTGGGTGGCATTAGTCTGGGCAGCTGAAGGGTAGTACGTGTAGAATTGGCATCCTGGGTTGCGGGTACAGGATGCTTCACACTCCTCACGACTGCCAACAAAGTCAAAGGAAAGTACGTTGCCCACAAACTCGATGTCATTGTAGAACTGGGCGAGACACCCTATAAAAAGGGGACAATAAAGAGAGACAACTTTGTGACAACAGAGAAAGAGACGTAGCACCAAGCTTTAATAATAACACCAAGAACAACAGTAATAATAATAATAATAATAATAATAATAATAATAATAATAATAATAATAATAATAATAATAATAATAATAATAATAATAATAATAATAATAATAATAATAATAATAATAATAATAATAATAATAATAATAATAATAATAATAATAATAATAATAATAATAATAATAATAATAATAATAATAATAATAATAATAATAATAATAATAATAATAATAATAATAATAATAATAATAATAATAATAA
>WWET01001512.1:336466-353804 GCA_011038615.1 Limnodynastes dumerilii | reverse complement strand
GGGCTAAACCATGTTGATTGCAGGGGAGTCATATTTCAACTGTTGCAAACAGTATTAGAGGTGAGAGGTGATGTTTCCTATCCCAAGTCTAAATAACAGTGTGATAGTAAAGCTGGTCACTATCTGTCTGCAGTAAGTAATTCAAAGATATATCCTGCATGCAAAGTACACAGTTAACTTGACTCCCTCTGAAATCAACATGGTTTAGCCCAGGAGTGACTTTCCTCTCTTAATTTCAAGCTCCTTCTTAAGTCTGAATCAGGCCCAAAGAGACTGGGAGGTAAGTGGGCCCTGATTACAAGGGCATTACTGAAGAATAGGCGGAAAAAAAATCATTAATTGTGTTTTTAAACTCCTGAGCACATAACAGTTGTGTGGTCTTTGCATACAATATTTAATGTGACTTGTGCTATAACTAGTATTCCAATTAGATTTTTAAAAATTTACTCCACAATTTTATTCTGCTACAATAAACCAAGGTGTGTTTTTCTATTACATTTTTAGAGCACCTGGCACTACTGTAGATGACTATCGTGAGACATCAATGAAAGTTCACTGAGACAGAATAAGCCCCAAAAGAAATTATGTTAACTTAACATTTAGATAAGCATAGTATTAAAACTGCCTGATTCAGCTATCCCTTTCCATCCTGTAAGCTTTATGAATGTCAAAGGAAGACAGGAACACAGAACCAAAATACTCCCTGATCTCCAATGAATGAATGACTTAGGAGGACAACTAGGACATATGTAGACATAACTAGCCACAGCAGAGTTCAGTGGGCTCAAACCAATTTAACTTAAGTGTCCATATAAACTCTTGATAATGTTGTTGATTTTTGCAGCACTATTGAAAAACTGTTTGGGCAATATATTTCTTGCAAGTTGAAATACAACTTTGAGGGAATGAAAATTTGGTGACCTCTTTATTTTCTAGAAGAAATATGTCATTCCTGCCCAGTGAAAAGTGCAATAATTTTCTTTTATTGCTCTAAGGGTGTTTTGCAGAACTAACAGTTAAATAAAATGTGTTAGAACGAGGGATGGAGTGTAAACATTAATGGTATATAGCTAGGAGACCATGGACATTCTGAATTAAGTGCGATTGGACGCACCTAAGTCCATTGGTACAGAATAAACTTACATGTGTGCCATCCTATATTGTGCGCATGCAAGGGTAATAAACTGCCCTCACATGCACTGGCCTTCCGAGTTCATTTGTAATGTGTTTTAATGTGTTTTACTATGTGACTCAATAAAGGACATTTACATCCTTTCCCTTCCTTCTTTTTACCACATTTGGAGTAATACTAACAGAGGATCCTCACAAGCCAGTTCAGGACTTTTGAACTGACCCTCACCATATTTAAAAGGATTTCTCTTTAGACTGTTTGTTTTGTAATAAGAATAGAAAGTGTCTTATTTCTTATTGTCGAAATATGCAGTTTTAGAGGGAGACCCACTCTACATTCCTTTATTTGTATCTTTTTTTAGGGATTGGTAGGTCCCTAAGTACACTAGGTTTAGAAAGGCAGCAGTGGGTTAGCAAAGATATTCCCTTAAAGCCATATATTGTTCCCCTGTCACTCCCCTCACACATGCAGACTCTAGGGGCTTGATTTACTAAAGGCGAGATAGTCAAAATCGCCAGTGTTTGTTTTTTTTTACTGGCGATTTTGAAATCTGAGATTTACTAATGTAAGCTCAACCATAAAATCGCCTGAGATGGTTAATTTTCAAACTCGCCGTAGTTCTACTTTCTCCGGCGATTATTCACATTCTGACCATACAAATCTCAGATTTACTAAGGGGCGAGTTTTAAACTCGCTGTAGAATTAGTGTATAATCACCAGAGAATATAGAGGTGGGTGTGATTGTCGATTTCCTAGAAATTGGCACTCACTTCATTAAAAAAAAACCCACCTTAACAATTAAAAACTTTAAAAAAAAACATAAAAATATTTAAAAATCACTGCTACAGCATGCCATTAACCCTTAGCATGCTGTGATATCTAGTACTATAAGGCACAGCATGCCCTTGAATTGCAGGACATGCTGTGCCTTATAGTACCCTAAGCGGCAGCATGCCAAAAGTTAATGGCATACTGCCGCAACCACAATGTGCACCGATCACATTAATACCCATACCTTGCCCTTCTGTTTTTCTAAAAGCTGACCTGCCCCCTCCATAGATTTGATTTAATTAACGGTCGCCTCCATCCTGATTAAGCACTCTCCCCACCATACTGAATGAATATAAACACCGTCTCCTCTGTCCAGAACAAATATAAACATTCTACTCTCCTAATAAAACTAAACTACACACTATCCTCTCCGTATATTTGATTTACTTAACTGTCCCCTCTATCCTGAATAAATATAAACACCGCCCCCTCCATCCAGAATAAAAATACACACTGTCCTTCCATCATGAATTAAAATACACACTGTCCCCTCTGTCATGAATTAAAACACACACTGTCCCCTCCGTCATGAATTAAATGTCATGAATTAAAATACACACTGTCCCCTCCGTCATAAATTAAATGTCATGAATTAAAATACACATTGTCCCCTCCATCATGAATACATTAAACACATGTCCCTCCATTCAAAATAAATTAAATATATGTACCTCTATCCATATATAATAGATAAAATTTCCCATTGTGTTTAATGTAAATATTTATAAGTGTCCCGTTCCCCCCGCATGTTGATCATAAATATACAGTATGTTGCCACTAGTTCTTCTTCATGTGGCTTGTCCTCCGTGCAGGTCCTCGCTCCTCGGTGTCTTCTGGCGAATGACAGGGCTCATTACAGTGCCTATATTTATTCCTCCCAGTCCCGGGAGTTCCCATGTGTTAACATGCCCCCATGCTTTTAATTAATATTCTGTAACATTTCATATATATGAATATATTAATAAAAAGTATGAATAAATAATGGTATTACCCACTTTTCTGAAGTCTTCTATATCGATTGTAGATATTGTCCAGGTTCATGGTCTTCTTGTGGAGCTCCGGCGACAGGCTGCTTCTTCTTGTGGGTCTCTCCAGCGAATAAAGAATGATGGGAGTTCCCGTCAGAGAGTATAAATAGGAGACCAGTAATGAGAGGAGTCATTCGCCGGAGGGATATTTTATAGAATATTTTTAATAAGGATTGGGGCATGCTATTTACTAATAGAGGAACGGGGACATGATTTATTTGCTCATATGTACCGGGGACTTTACTTACGAAAATATGTTTAGGGTGGACAATATATATATATGTGGTTTCATGCCATTAACCCTTAGCATGCTGCCACTTATGGTACTTTAAGGCATATCATGCTCTGGAATACAAGGGCATTCTGTACGTTATAGTACTAGATCCCACAGCATGATAAGGGTTAATGGCATTGTGCAGCAAGGTTTTTTCTGTATTAATAGGGTCCTTTTTCATGTTTGTAACACATTTAAACATTTTTAACATTTATTTTACTAAGGGGCACGATGTGTGGCGATTTTGTAAGGGTTAATTTGTTTCGATTGCAAGCTTATTCACAGCGAATAAACCCTTAAAAAACTCATACCTTAGTAAATTAAAAAACAAATTCGCTTCTAAACTAAAATGACGTTCAGTGATTTTTTTTGGGCAATTTAAATCACCCTTTAGTAAATCTGGCCCTAGGTGACTTAGGCAGCCCTAAGTCACCTGTGCTGATCAGCAGTCCATCCATACCGCTGATCTGCATGTAACCCCTAAAACCTACCCCTACTGTATAATTTCAATGCTATAATTTAAATTTCTGTTTTTCTAAAAGCTGACCTGCCCCCTCCATAGATTTGATTTAATTAACGGTCGCCTTCATCCTGATTAAGCACTCTCCCCACCATACTGAATGAATATAAACACCGTCTCCTCTGTCCAGAACAAATATAAACATTGTCCTCTCCATCCAGAATAAAACTACACACTATCCTCTCCGTATATTTGATTTACTTAACTGTCCCCTCTATCCTGAATAAATATAAACACCGCCCCCTCCATCCAGAATAAAAATACACACTGTCCTTCCATCATGAATTAAAATACACACTGTCCCCTCTGTCATGAATTAAAATACACACTGTCCCCTCCGTCATGAATTAAATGTCATGAATTAAAATACACACTGTCCCCTCCGTCATAAATTAAATGTCATGAATTAAAATACACATTGTCCCCTCCATCATGAATACATTAAACACATGTCCCTCCATTCAAAATAAATTAAATATATGTACCTCTATCCATATATAATAGATAAAATTTCCCATTGTGTTTAATGTAAATATTTATAAGTGTCCCGTTCCCCCCGCATGTTGATCATAAATATACAGTATGTTGCCACTAGTTCTTCTTCATGTGGCTTGTCCTCCGTGCAGGTCCTCGCTCCTCGGTGTCTTCTGGCGAATGACAGGGCTCATTACAGTGCCTATATTTATTCCTCCCAGTCCCGGGAGTTCCCATGTGTTTTTTTAATCAGAATGGACGGGAACAGGGTTTATATTTGTTCAGGATGAATTTGACAGTGTGTATTTTTTATAAAGGAAGGAGGTGACAGTGTTTATATTTATTCAGGATGTAGGGGACAGTGTTTATATTTATGCAGGATGGAGGTGACAGTTAATTAAATCAAATCTACAGAGGGGACAGATCAGTTTTTGTAAAATGGAGAAGCAATGTATGTGTTTTATTGTGATCTGTGCACATTGTGGTTGCAGCAGCATGTCATTAACCGTTAGCATGCTGCCACTTATGGTACTTTAAGGCATATCATGCTCTAGAATACAAGGGCATTCTGTACGTTATAGTACTAGATCCCACAGCATGATAAGGGTTAATGGCATTGTGCAGCAAGGTTTTTTTTTGTATTAATAGGGACCTTTTTCATGTTTGTAACACATTTAAACATTTTTAACATTTATTTTACTAAGGGGCACGATGTGTGGCGATTTTGTAAGGGTTAATTTGTTTTGATTGCAAGCTTATTCACAGCGAATAAACCCTTAAAAAACTCACCCCTTAGTAAATTAAAAAACAAATTCGCTTCTAAACTAAAATGATGTTCAGTGATTTTTTTTGGGCAATTTAAATCACCCTTTAGTAAATCTGGCCCTAGGTGACTTAGGCAGCCCTAAGTCACCCGTGCTTATCAGCAGTCCATCCATACCGCTGATCTGCATGTAACCCCTAAAACCTACCCCTACTGTATAATTTCAATGCTATAATTTAAATTTCTGCCCAACCATACCAAATAATCAAACCATGTCCTCATAATCAAATGCTTAAAGGTTGCTTCTCCCCACCACCCAATCCCTCGGCGGAATCGGGTTCCCTATTGAATAACAACATAAAACACTCAAGACAAACAGCATGGACAGGTGAGTTTGGCCTCTGGACACAAAAGGTAGTGAAGTTCTTTGAGTTTCCTAAACCATCAGCTAACCTCTCCCTTTACTCCTATTCTAACCAATCCTGTGATACTAACCAACTCCTTTTATCTTCCTCCCTGTTTAACCCCTAAATACCTTTTTGTCCTTTTTTTTACCTCACCTAAGACAACACCTCAGGTTATTAATTACTTAATTGTGTATGCAGCTTTCTATTAAGCTTTTCAAACCAGAAACTGAATCAAAAATGCTAATTATGATGGTCTGGTTGTTTAGCTCTGTATGAACAACCAAAATGATATTTTCAATAAATATGAAACTTGACAAATATATTCACTGATTTGTGTTTTTTAGCTGTTATTCTTAATAATTGTATCTCAAGGTGTGTGTCATTACCTGTATCATAGACCATAACCAATGTAATTTCTCCCTTTTATATTTTAGCGCAACACTATTCCCTAATGCAAGTTATGAAAGTCAAAAAAGAGTCTCATATTTACATATAAAAATCGTAGGCCTTAGGCTATATTTAATCAAGCTTGTGAAGAAGAACAATAGAGGTGGTAATTATAATCTGATTTGTTCCCAGTTCCCAGTAGTTCCTATATAGTATCCCAGCCTGCTCCTAGGTGCTGCTATTATCATTTTAGGTGATATTTGTTTAATTACCAGCACCTGGTCAAAGAATATTTATTGCTGCTGGTCATAGTTTGTTTGTTGTATCACATGTGTGTTTCTATATACAAAAGATGAAACCACACTTTGTGTAGAAAAGACTGCTATATCTAGGCACACCAGGTGTGCGCCTAGATATAGCAGTCCTTTCTACCAGACCAATCGCCCGCGAGCGTAGCGTACGTTCGCCCGGGCGTATAAACTTTCACGCCTATAACACTCCCATTGATTGTACCTGCTTACGGCAGCTGAACCCTACCCTAAGTTTTTCCAGCGTACGTGCGAATTTTTGTACCGATATGCTGGTCGTACTGGGCTTAACACGCCCATACTGTACAATTTAAATGGCTATCCCCGCCTCTGTGTAGTAACTCGAGCGTCCAGACTATCGTCGTACAAAACGTGTGCCCCTTGAGCGAAAAATACGCTGAAAATACGCTCGCTGTACGATCATGTCCTTCGGTCGAGTTGTCATACTGCACATGCGTAGTGCGTTTTTTTCTGCCGAATTTTCGCTTACGATCGGCGTACGATCGCTTGCGGCCGTAGCTCTGGATCAGGCCCACGTGGTTTCATTTTTTGTACCTAATTCTTTACTGCTATGGTTGCATCCATGAGATTTAATAACCTGTGCGGCTCTTTCCTCCTTTTGTTTTCTTTGTCTTTCTTTTTTACCTCACTTTAATTTGGTATGTTTCTATATCCAGCCTTGCTACCTCCATGTGCTTCCATGTTTCCTGCTATTTGTCCTTTGAATTGTTAATCCTCTAAATTACTTTATGGGCCGGATTTACTAAGATTCAATTTAATGCAGCAATTTAAATCGCTGAAGATCACTATAAATCGCATGCAGTTGATGTGGTTATTCGTCAAATTTACTATCCGCCGATATATGGTAGCGATTTTTAAACAGCAATGATTCAGTGCAATTTAACTATAGTGAGTTTGGGTTCAACTTGTTTAAGTTGTTGCTAAACTCGCTATAGTTTAATCGTGCTGTAAATCCTGTCCCTTTAATAAATGTTTTTTTTGTTTTTTTTAAATTCCCTCACTCTAAACTCTAAAATGCATAGCATGGCATAAAAGTTAAACAGTCCGAAGGTAATAAATACAGTCCGGGCAATGTGATGAGTCATTCTCCGCTGGGACGAGGGACGAGCCGGACCTGTCTGCAGTCAACAGGCTAAAGAAGAGCCGAAGCCGCTGTCATCCTGTCGTCTGGACAAAAACACTGCACTACAGGACCGTGAGTAGGATATGCTTTTTATTGTGGAAATTTTTTTGTGTACTTTTTTGTGTAATTGCATGCTACCGATTACTTTTTAAGTAATGGGAAGGATTTTAACACGTTTAAAACAGAAGTATGGGTACTTGCAAAAGCAAAATGAGAGGCGATTTCACAGAAATCGACACCCACACACATGCGATTTTAAAGCATGCGATTTTTGACCAAGGACTGGATTCAGAGATCTGTGTCTGTGCGATGAGCTTTCGTGCATCCTATAGCCCACTCTGAATAGCACGCATGTAGGGTGCTACCTCAGAGTAGTATGCAGATGCGCAGTGTCTGAAATATTGTTCTCACGATATTTGAGACACTGTCCAAAGGGTATAAATAAACCCCTATGACAGTGACATGGTTTGCGTCGTCTATTAAGGGTTTTTTATGTTCCAAGACACCCCCCTGGAGTAAAATCTTACAAGACTGGACCACAGCAGAGCAGGTAAGTATGTTTTAAAATTATTTTTAATGTATTTTTGTGAATTTTTTTTGACATTTGGACATATTGGACATTATAGTTAGTGGACATTTATGACGGGGACAGTCGTAAATATTAATTATTGTGGTATGTACTGTTTAATGTATTGTGCCGGGTACAGTTGCTATATTGATTATTGGGGTATGCACTGGTTAATTTATTGTGCAAGATACAGTTGGTATTTTGGATTATGGGGGATGCACTGGTTAATTTTTGCTGAGGGGTACAGTTTGTATTTTGGTTTATTGTGCACGCTATGGTTACTGTATTATGTTGGGGGTAATTTTTACAGCGCAGCGGGTCGTGGCTGGCAGGGCATGCTGGCAATAGTAGTTCTACTAGCGCAACCATGCCTTGTCATTCATGGGCATGCTTGCGCTTGTAGTTCTACTTGCAGCAGCATGCCCTGTTGGCCTGTACTTTATTTATTTATTTATTTAGGCTGCGGCGGCGGGGGAACGGGTTTATTTTTTATATAGGTTGTGGAGGTGGGGCAGGCGGGGGAAGGGGTTCATTTTTATTTTTTTATACTTTGTCTTTTTTTCGGGCAGCTCCGGTGAGCTGTGCCTACACTTATACCATCCCTGAGATGGTGGAAGCGTATGGCTTGTTAAACAGCCACCGGACTGCCGCACACAGAATATTTAAATGAGGAGAGCTCCGCTTTTCTCATTTAAATATTCTGGAACACCCCTTTTAGCACACTGAATCGTATGCTGGCGGATACACTAAACTCCGCTAGCAATACGACTTCCTTGCGCTTTTTGTGCCTGTGCAGTTTTACAAAAACGCTGTGTATCCATGTGAATTTCACAAGGATGCGCAACTCTGAATCTGGTCCAAAATCTCTAGTGATTTACTACATTCCTCATTAGCAAATCCAAAGATTTGTATGTTCACCATGCTAAAAATCGCAATCGCAATTGTATGAATGTTGGGTACTGTGAGTGAAGGACTCAATCATGGTTCGTTTATTGCTTTTAGTAAATCCGGCCCTTAGTGTTTTTGTCTCTACTCTGTTTTGTTTTGTGCTCAGTGTTACTTTTGATTCCTGTTTTGTACTCCTGCATCTCATGTTTTCTGCTATCCCACTTTATGTATTTCATCATATTCCTGTATAAATCTGTACTCACTAATGTCTATAGCCGTCTCTCTACTGTATATGGTATCATTCATTGTTTATGTCAGTGTTGTTTTTCTTTTTGTTTCGATCATGTTTGTGCCTTGTTATTAGGGCCTAGCTACACCTGGGGCTGCAACCTGGGGTCATGACTTGCTCAGTGTCTAGCTAAAATTGTCCCCACTATCAGGGACAACAGTGAAACCTGGCTTCAATTTGTCTCCACGCTCTGGGGAGCATTCCTGTAACAAGATTCTATCTTCGAAGAATGTGCTGGATTAGTAATCATTTTCCCTGTCCTTTGTAGCCACATCACTGGGATGACTGGAAGACTAGTCTAGACATCCTGGGCTCTTCACAGATCACTGTTGCGGATTGCATTGCAACATAGCAATGCTGCAACAATCAAATTATGTGAATATACATGTATATTATATATAGATGCAGTTTCTGTAAGGAAGATGCTATATCCGAAATACAGACAGCCGAAACCTCATTTTCAGCTATCTGTATTTAGAAAATAGCACTAATTAGTAGATTTTACTAAAGAATGAGTAAGTATGCCAAATTAATTTTTTGCCAACTTACCCATTTATTGGATTTACGAAACCCGGCGCCCGACAGAGAACCACCGACTCTGACCTACTGCACTGGACAGGTTAGTCTATAAGGGTAGTTTTAGGATTAGGTTGCAGGGAAGGGAGTTTTAGGGTTAGGTTGTGGGGAGGGGAGTCAGGGTCAGGCTGCAGAGAAGGGAGCCTACAGTTAGGCTGAAAGGGGAAAGGAGGGTTAGGTTACTTGAAGGGGAGTTTTATGGTGAGATTTAGGATAAGGGTTGAGGTGAGATAAATTTTCGAAAAAGGCCGTTTTCGCCACCGACCCGCACCCTATATATAAAATATAAATTTATATCTATATGTAAAATATATGTTTAAAAATGATACATCTTCTGCAACACTACCTTACTCACAAAACTTTTCTAACATAGTTAGAAGCTTACTTTTAATGGGATTTTTGCATATGCAATAAATTAAGCTCCCAAGAGCAATTTTGGGATTATCATTACTATGGGATAGCACTATAATACTTTAATTAAAAAACAAAACTATGGGGGGTAAAAGGGCACATTAACATGCTTGAGTTCTCCAATTAGCAGCATTAATACAAAACAATTAAAAACCTCAAGGGAACATGACTTCCCAAACAGCTCTACCTCTAAAGAACAGAGTATAGCTATATTTAGTACAATAACTGTGTGTTTCAAATAATTATTATAATAATCTAGAGGATGAATCTAATTACTTTGAATTTCATTAAGTTAATTTTGTTGATACTTTCCCACACTGTGTACTACGGGAAAGTAATGAAAGTATTATATTTGTTTTTAGAGTAGAAGGTTTGCATAGGGAGATCTAAATTACATTGAAATAATCATTGCATTTGGTATTGTGTTAATTAAATTGGAATAAACGGTATAATGTGTCACTGATATCGAGAGGAACCTTGCGCTAATTCAGGGTGCACAGTGCATATTTCCTAAACACCAGTGAAAATTACCTCAGTTCTCAATTGAATATCATAATTACAAAATTTCTAAAACAAAAAAATCCACAATTTGAAAACTGCCAAATAATCTAAAAATATATTATATTACACGTAACTGTATGTAAGGCAACTGTTTTCTTCTTTCTGTAATTATACATTTTCTACTTTATTTGGGGAATGGCATTCATAGCATACTATATAAAAGTTAACACTTTCAGTTTTTAATATTAATCTATTTTCTTTACTTACAGTTATTGGACCTGATCCATTCCTCAGTAAGTACAGAACACACATAGGGCCTGATCCAGCGCTACGAAAATTCGCAACGACGGGCGAATGCGAACGTACGCTCGTCGTATCAAACTACACGCCCCTAGCACTCCCATAGTAAAGTCCCTGCTTACGGCGGCTATACCCTACACTGCGTACGACCGTCGGCCGTACGAAAATTCGCAGAGAATACGCTGAGAAAATACGCTTAGCACGCCCATACTGTACAATTTAAATGGCTAACCCCGCCTCCCTGTAGTAAAACGGGCGCCCAGCCGACCATCGTAAAAAAAATACGCTCGCCGAGCGAAAAATACGCTAACGATACGCCCGCTATTCGCTCATGACGCGCGGGCGACCGGAACCTGTCATACTGGGCATGCGCATTGCGAATTTTTTGCCGAAAATTCGCTTACGATGAGCGTACGCTCGCTTGCGAGCGTTGCTCTGGATCAGGCCCATAGACTGTAATTCCACATGTGAGAGGAAAGTGAACTCCCCCTGCCACTCTCCGCTCACATACAGAGTGCTGGACATTAAGTTTCCCCCATGGATCTGCCGTCGAAAGGCAGATCCGTGCAGAAGTGCATGTTGCCGCCCATCCTCCATCATTTGCTTGTCTATGCCCTTGCAGAGATTAGACATGCAGATCTGGAGTGACGTCCCATTGAATGGATCTTCTAGCACACAGAACCAAGTTCCGTACACTAAGAGATGTGTTTCATAACACCTGACATGCGCATACACAGTGTCAAAAAAATACCCGATGTCTGCAAGGAGCTTGTGGAAGTCGGGTGTTGTATGCAAATCAGAATCAGGCACATCATATTGTTATTTTACTAAAGGGCTATACCATACATCAATGAAAAGAAGGAGCGCCGGTCAGACAATTATTTTATTAAGTAGAAAGTCTTATTAAAAGTACATATGTAAAAAACCCACTTGATGTATGATTGCAGGGTAGAAATATACATACAAATATCACAGCATATGATATTACTAACACTATAATTGTTATAGCTATACAAATGCATATGGATTCTGATAATAGATATCATTATTGGTGTAGCAAATGCCTGTATCCTGCAATATGGTGATGTAACCTATATGTAAAAAGATCCAAAGTCATTCACAAGATAAAGGCCATATGGCACAACATAATGTATCCGTATGGTTGTATGTTGTAAATAGTAGGAAATCAAAGAGGTGAAAGAGATGAAAATAAGTAATCGGTTATATGCAGCATTTATAGCATTGATGCTTCTCCCAATAGATGGTGTATGATCTTAAATGGATATCAATTGTCTTTGAATATATTGCAAGTATTTTGGACTCACAGTGCCAGATTTGTTACATCCTGGACTGCTGTATCTTGTTTTGCTTCTAGGGGCAGACCTGGACAAGTTATTCCTATTGTGGACATTACTATTACCTGCCCCTAGAGGCTGCTGCTGTACACACTCTCTGGGACTAATCTTGTTATGTGCTCGTTATCCTACACCTGTGCTCTGGGTTTATCTATCACGATTCCAGAGCAAGGTGTGGGTCATTGCTTCCTGCACTGCATGTTTATTTGCTGTTCTCAACCATAGTCCTGCTATCTGGTTCTCTCTGTCTCCATTTAACTTGGATCCCTGCATTATTCCAGCCACGCTGCTTACTCTGTGGATGTTATATGGACTTTCTTGCATACTCTCTGTGCATTAACTAAATCTGCATATCACTCCTGTAGATTCATTTGGACTCTCTGCATTCCCGGTATCCTTGTGTTTACTATCTGTTATCTGTCCTTAATTCTTATGTAATTTTCTACTATCTAAAAGGAAAGTGAGAGCTAGAATCTGACTGGTTGCTTTAGGTAACATCTCCATTTTTCCTTTTCCGCAGTTTAGTAAATCTAGCCACCTGCTTTAAATTGCTTGAAGTGAATAAAAGTATATTTAAAATATAAAATGTAAAGAACCACAGAAATTACAATAGCGCTCTGAAAAAAGATGTCCCAAATTCAAAAAACGGTTCACAGTACTTCTATAACCATAAATTCACAGAATTAAAGATGGTTTCACAGTCTGCAAAAAACAGTAAGTAGGTGTCTCATTATCAGAAAGTTAACTACAAACATGAAGTACTCCTGTACCCTTAGCCCAGATCCCAGGGGAGCTTCCAGATCTCAAGGGCACTTTGTTCACCAGAATCTTTGTATGGCCACAGGATATTTCACTCAAATTCACAATAACGTGCCGAAGTTACATATAGCATAGAGAAAGAAAAAAAAAATAGTATAGCACGTCCTAAAAGGTGACTGTAACCAGTGAATAGATTCTACTCACAATATTTTCCTCTTTGTGGCTTTGCTCATCTATAAAGATCCTTCTCCTTTTCACTCCGATCCTCCTTAGTAGGTTCCCATTATATAGGGAGAGTGAAAATTCCAAAAATAGTGTAGTATGCTCTTATGAGGAAAACCACCACCATCAAGATGTACTACTCACAATAGACGTTCTTGTTATTATTGCATGTCACATGTATCCAGTCAGTTAGGGTAACTCAGTTTCGTCCAGGGTGTTCTCCTCTCCCTCGCTCCCACATCCTCACCAGACAGCAGAGCCTGGGGAAAGAAACAAGCGGGTTTGGAGACCCTCATGTAATTCGCCACCACAAAAATAGATCTCCACACAAAAGGTGTTAAACTACCCTTTCATCCTCTTGCAAAAAGGTTTTTAATAAATAAAAATCCTCTTATTCTTAGTTACGGACTTTTCTTTGCTTTTCTTAAAACACTATATCCTTTATTCCATAACATAAACTATACATAAAAACTTCTTCGTAAAACACAGTCTTCCTACAATAAGCCTTCCTATGGTCAGGGATAACGGGCCAGAGTGGTGTCCGATTGAGATGACCAAGCGCCAGCACACGATGGGCCCAACTGTGCTGCACTGCAAACCGCACACTCACCAAGCTCGAAGTCCCACCAAGCTGAATCAGACGCTGCCATCCACATGTGCTGGAGCTTGGTCATCTCAATCGGACAGTTCTTAATCCCACTGGAGGGATTAGCTCTCTAAAACCTATTAGGGGTTGAGTGGAAAACACCCCTCCACACAATATGACAGCAGCTATATTAGGAAGTGCAAGGAGTGTTGTTGTTCTAATTTTATAAAAGTATATTTAGCACTGGGATTCTTGGTATATATACAGCATGCTGACTTTTTTGTTCATTATTCATTACTCATTATTGCTTATTGTTATTATACAAAATTATTTCTATGGAAACGGTGCCATTCTTACTGTGGTGCAAAACTCCTTCATTTGCCTCACAGTCTTAACTCATTTTATATACCTCTGTAGAGCCTGTTCAGAAAAAGGTCCTACCAGAAGTAATAACATGGCTTGGTGACAGGTAAGAACCCAGCAGTTCCAACTATCCTCATTTTCACCCCCAAAAAAGAAAACACTGGTTCTACATATTCTTTAATTACATGTTCTGTTCCTTATCTTCACTCTACCACCTCTCTTTAAATGCATATTAATATTGCTTACACCACATTTGTTCCCAACTCCCCTCTCTACCATACTGTACTTTATCTACAAGTCAATTATAGCGTAGGTTTATGAATACCACACACCAGTGGTGTAACAACAATAGAAGCAGGGGGTGTGGTTGCTATGGGATCCAGAGGAGATGGTGGCCTGTGACAGCCAGAATTTTTAAACATCATTCAGAATGAGTTCCAAGCATTGTCTTAAACTGCCACCCTCTGACTGCTGCCTGCCCATATGCCAGATAGAGGGGAAGGGAGGTTGTCGTGAGTCGTAAAACAAGATTTAGGGCCCTACCTCCTTGCTATGGGACCCTAGTATTAATTACTTCCAGCCCTGCCTCTTATCACTACTATTTGTACACTATATTGTCCTTCAGAACCCCTGCAGCATTCTATTACATTTATATTTTCCTTTCACTCCTCATAGAATCAATTTTAATTGTAACACCAGTTCATTTATCTGTTTATTCACTGCCCTAAGAGTCCAAATTATTTTCTCCAATCCTTCGCCATATATGTCTATAATACTTTCATTCTTAATCCACTTTACTTATTACCATTATTTCTATTTATTTATGCATTATTTGATTAACTTTTATATATTTAATTCTATTTTCTGTTTTCATCATTATGTACATATTGTTCACAATAATCAATTCCACAATTTATTCCACCTATAACTCGCCCTTTCTCGCTTTAGCACAAATTGTTCTTATTTATACCTTTCTCTACTCTATTTCTGTCTTGACCTTTACTTTCTAATTGCCCGGTGAGTCTCTCCAATCCCTCATCTTTTTATACTGATTGCATGAAAACAATATTGCACTACAATTAATGTTACATTTTTTCACTGTTGTTACCAGCTACAGATCATCACAGGAACCATTTACAAGACATAAAGACACCATTTAACTTGTGCTCCATGGTGATGATCAGATATGTATTATAGCATAAAGAATATTATCTTTACTGCCCACACTGTCCATAAAATTGAATAATATGATTTTTAATAGACTTGACATAAGTACTAATATGGTTTATAAGTGTACAGGAATGTGGTCATTTGTCATGAGAAAATTTTATTATTCGCTTAAGCACCAAAACACTTTCACTTTCTCACTGCTTCAGCTCCAACCTAATGGTAAAAATATGTGATAGGTTTTATGGGTTGCACACACATATATCTTAGAAAATACAAGGTATGCGCCAGGTCAGACTTCTGTTTTGCTTATCAGTAAAACTGAGGCGTGATGGACCGATGTTGTGTTCTATTTTATATGAAAACCATTTTATGATAAGCAGTTAAATTGCAAGAATACTTACTATGAAGGAATGCATAAGCGTGTTTCCATCCCTTTCTGAATTAACATGCATCTTGTTTTGCAGGGCCCTAGGTGACACACTGAAAACGGCGCTGTGTTGCCATAGCAACACATACACAGTGCCTGGATGCAGCGGTCCGGGCACTGTGTATGTGACTACAGTGTCCGGGAAGTAAAGACCGCACGCGGGGCTGCGGCAGCCAGTGCAGTGCCGCCGGGATGATGAACCCGGTGGCACTGTACTAGCTGCTGCGGCCCCGCGGGGCCTTTACTTCACATTTACAGTCCTGTGGTGGCCAGTGGCGGTCGATGGTGTGGTGTAGGCGTGGGGCCCCCTAGGGACACCTGACCCGCGGGGCCCTAGACGGCCACCTATACTGCCTGGCCATGGGCCACCTCTGCATCTTGTAATAGACCACCTTAAAAATCCTCCTCCTCGATTTTTAAACACTGAATATCCTGATATGTACCTAAGTATACCTTATCAGTTTTACATGTGGAAACTCTTTTATGTGAAGTAGCATGAGAAGCTAAATGAGTTATAAATACACCACTTACCCAAGGATATGTATCATTTAACAGTTAACAAGGATCATCCTACACGGACCAGCTTTACACACAACAGAGCACCAGATTGGACAGCCTGTAAAGAGAAACACTCTGAGCACATTGGACATGCACTGAAGGCCGCATGTTAAATAACGTCAGGTTAAATAACGTCAGGTCACTTATGTACGCAAGGTGCGTAAGTGGCCTGACTTCACTGGAGGTGTGCCCTCCAGATGTTACAATAAAGTTACTATAGTAACCCTAGCGTACAAACAATCAGACAGAACTTTGTTCCATCCAAGCCCATTTCATAGGAAATGGGCTGTGCTTCCCCTCCACCGGCTGAAGAGGGGGCTCCCACACTGCTGCGGATCAGTGGTCGTACGTTACAGAAAATGAGGGATGATCTAGGTAGACTGGAGGAATGGTCAAGAGTGTGGCAACTGCAGTTTAATGGCAAAAAATGCAAAATCATGCACTTAGGACATAAAAACCCAAAGGCTCAATATTTCCTTAATGGCATTACATTAGAATCTACCGAGGAGGAAAGGGATCTAGGAGTCATTATTTCCAGTAACTTGAAGGTAGCCAATCAATGTAACAAAGCAATGAAAAAGGCAAGTCAGATGCTTGGTTGCATAGGGAGAGGAATTAGTAGCAGAAAGAGAGAAGTAGTGATGCCCCTTTATAAATCATTGGTACGCCCTCACCTAAAATACTGCGTTCAGTTCTGGAGGCCATATCTCCAGAAAGACATAAATACATTAGAGACTGTGCAAAGAAGAGCAACTAAAATGGTCCATGGCCTGTGTAACAAATCATACCAAGAAAGGCTAGAGGAACTAAACATATATAGCTTGGAGCAGAGAAGGGAGAGGGGGGACATGATAGCAGCTTTCAAATACATCAAGGGTTGTGACCAGCTAGAGGAGGGTACCATTATTCAAAAGAAAAGGTGTAATAGAACACGAGGGCATGAATATAAACTGAAGGGTGGTAGATTCAAAGGAAATGTGCGGAAAAATTACTTCACTGAAAGGGTGATAGATAAATGGAATATTCTCCCATATGAGGTGGTTGAGGCCAATACAGTAGAACAATTTAAACATGCCTGGGATAAATATAAGGGTATC
>WWET01001512.1:323732-333768 GCA_011038615.1 Limnodynastes dumerilii | reverse complement strand
GCAATACAATAATAGGACACATATTATTGCATGTATTTATATGGCCTCTATGTCTGTACTGCTCTTTTGTCTCCCCTGAAGAAAGTCCTAATATGGACTGAAACATCTGGATTTTTAATTTGTTATAATAAAGTATTTACTACTAAATGTGTATGTATATGGTATATGTATATATATATAGGAGCACTGAGGGTCTTCTTAGTAGTAAAAATGTAGATGCAATAATAGGACACATATTATTGCATGTATTTATATGGCCTCTATGTCTGTACTGCTCTTTTGTCTCCCCTGAAGAAAGTCCTAATATGGACTGAAACATCTGGATTTTTAATTTGTTATAATAAAGTATAATTTTTACTACTAAGAAGACCCTCGGTGCTCTTTCTAACACTTCTCCTATTTAAATCCCAACGTTGCAGAACACGGGCAAGACTACCTCCATTGTTATTGGAGTGCCGTTTTCAAAGCTCTTTGTTCAAAGGAAAGTCCCAGTAAAATCCAACCTATTCTGGCACCCAACCATACATCCTTGTAGATATATTGGACAAATTTTTCTTCAGAGGTGCCACTCAAAATAATGGCAGCCACCTGCACAGTCTCCAGAAACCCTGAAGCCGTGACCAAGCTGACAATATCTTAGTTGAAGAACACTTGCCAACAGATGAAATTTACAACAATCCACAAGAGATCTATTATCAATTATTGAAGCTGAAAAAGAGAGAATTAGGATTTTATTTACATGGAGTGTCACTATCAGACTACTTCGGGAGAAAAAATCCCTAAAGGAATTTGAATCAAAAAGATACCCACAATAGGCCACTACAATCAAGAATTCTGCAGAAAATTGGCCGCCATCTTAAGCAAGTGCTCTTTCTATCTCATCTTGTTAGTTATAGAAGAATCTACGAAAGAGCTACAAAAAGTATGTGGGAATATTGATTCTTTCAAGGAGGCACACATACAGACATTACAACAGGACAAGAATGAAGAATGGTATCTTAAACTCAATCAACAAGTAACCAAATTCAAAATGGACCTTATCAAATTAAAAAAAGAAAAATTAGATAAAGTCAGCAGAGACTATTCTGAAAATAGGGTCTACCCTTGGCTACTATCAACCACTCCATATAGGAGATACCAACGGAGATTTCAGAGACACCAACCATTTGAGATTGACACCTCCAGTGGTGAGAATACATCAGGCAAAGATTCTGAAGCCATTACTTCCTCAACTGGTCCTTTTTAGCCAAACCGCCTACGGACAAGTCTACAGGTTCCAATATCCAGAGGCGCCACAGGTCATACACAAGACGTGGGGGCCAAAGGTACAGGAAAGCCGCAAAATCCAAAAAAACAGGTCCAACAGGACCTGATTGTCAATCTGTCCATGAGAACATTGGGCCTGATCCAGAGCAACGCTCGCAAGCGAGCGTACGACGAGCGTATGCGAATTTTCGTCAAAAAATTCGCAATGCGCATGCCCAGTATGATAGGTTCCGGTCGCCCGCGCGTCATGAGCGAATAGCGGGCGTATCGTTAGCGTATTTTTCGCTCGCCGGGCGTATTTTTTTTACGATGGTCGGCTGGGCACCCGTTTTACTACAGGGAGGCGGGGATAGCCATTTAAATTGTACAGTATGGGCGTGCTAAGCGTATTTTCTCAGCGTATTTTCTGCGAATTTTCGTACGGCCGACGGTCGTACCCAGTGTAGGGTATAGCCGCCGTAAGCAGGGATTTTACTATGGGAGTGCTAGGGGCGTGTAGGTTGATACGACGAGCGTACGTTCGCATTCGCCCGTCGTGCGAATTTTCGTAGCGCTGGATCAGGCCCATTGACACCAGCAGAAACATCAGTTCTAAGTAGAGGACTGTTGTTTGTCGAATATAATCCACTTCATTGGAAAATTGACCACTATAAACTAACACATCAATTCAAACTAGCAAGTGTTTTCAAAATAAAGCACAGACAGAATGTCTTCCTGATGAACGATTTAAACAATTTCGCCCCAAGTCTAATTTGATCCGCAAACATTCAATTTTTTCATTTTTTGTTTCTCCAGACTACTGGAGGACACTGTGTCTAAGTCGGCGCAGTCACTTACAAGAACTCATTACAACCTCACCACAGAAAAATTACAGGCCCTCCGCAACCTAAACCAATATCAAGACATATACAATAAAACAGAAAAGGGGGAGATATTGCTAGCGCTGATCTGGGTTAAAAATACCAATGAACAGTAGTTCAAACAAACAAAATTGTGGTAATAAAAATAAGTGTAAAAATAATAATAAAATACACAGGATCAACCTAAAAACATAGCAGCATATAGTGGAATCAATAGTCCAAAAGTATTATAGATGGTAGTCTCTAGGTAGGAAACCTTAATCACTCCAAATGGTCATATGCAAAGAGAGAGAAAAAGGGAGAAGATTCATATAGAAATTAGGTATCACATAATTGATAATGAATACACATACATCAGATGAAAATTAAAACAAGCTTTTACTTCAATGGATTAAAACTAAATATATTAATAAAATGAACAAATATAACTATTAAAAAGAGTGTCCAAAAAAGAGAAAGTCCAATAGGAACGCTCCTACCCCAGTCAGGGATGTAACGCAAAGAGTCTCAGTATTAGTGGATGGGACGTCTCCCAGTCGACAATCGGAGGCCCGCTGTGCTGGAGTGGAGGATGTCTGAAGGACTTCTGTGCACCGGATCAGCTTAACATGTTTCGGGCTTAGCCCTTTCTCAAAAGCAGTCCGGTGAGATGAAGGTGCTTGAATATATAGTATTCCCGCCGACGGGGTTGTTTCTTACTCCTCCCACCAGACGGGACAAACATAACTAACCCTATATGCTGCTATGTTTACTTCATAAATGCACCACATACAGGGCTATCTATAATTACAGTGACACAGGCATTACTAAACACAAAGTGTCGGGATAAATGTTCCTTTAGTGGATTTGATACATTTTTGCAAGTGAATGTTACATATCTTACAATCTTTGCCTAAATCTCTTTATGGAATCTCTTAGTTCCAGACGAGAGTCCTACCGGTTCCGACTGCCACATAGAGAGGCCCATTTAAGAATTTAGGGTCCTGAATTCTGCCTCAGGGATATAGAACCAATCATGATAGGTCATTTGAAGTATGGTTGTATCATTATCACCTTAATTGTATATTACCATTCTCCAAGGAGGGGATTTTTTTGGCTCCCTCTATAAAGAGAGCCTTTTCAATGTTTTTGTATGTTGTTCTAATGTTTTTATGATGAGGTTTTCTGTTCCCTTTTAAGATACCTCTTTTATGAATATAAGTATGATCACCAATTTTAAAGTTTATGGGTCAATATACAATTAAAATCCCCAAGTAATGATAATCTCCAATAAGAGGCGATGGATTCCTTTGTATTACATTTCATTTATTCTATTGTACTTTTAATTTGAATGTGTATTACCAGGGAGCATTCCCAATATAGGGAGATCTGAAGGGGACAATGTCTTTAGATCCTATGGGACGGTTTCCTTCCATAGAACCATTTAACCATTTTCCCATATATTTAGGGCTCAATGGATAATTTACCTTTATAGTGGAACAACATCTCCCTTTGGTTTTTTATGGATGTGGTTTTTTCTATATATATGTTGTTTTATGTGTGTGTTTTATATATATATGTTTTATATATTTATATATTTTTATATGTATGTTTTACATATTTATATATTTTAACAATTGTTACAGCAACTATTAATCATTACTATGCAGAGGTTGATATGTCAGACCTTTGTTTCAAGACCTAACTCCTCTGGGTCCAATTATGCGCATTGGTTATTTATTTATTTATTTAGCATTTTTTAGCATTTGTTAAGCATTAGTTTTTATTAGTATTCACCAGTTCACCTTTTATTAATCACATCGCAAGTAATCCATCTCTCCGTCACCTGTAGAATAATCACACTCATTCACACGGAGACATAGGATTGTAAGATATGTAACATTCACTTGCAAAAATGTATCAAATCCACCAAAGTAACATTTATCCTGACACTTTGTTTTTAGTAATGCCTGTGTCACTGTAATTATCGATAGCCCTGTATGTGGTGCATTTATGAAGTAAACATAGCAGCATATAGGGTTAGTTATGTTTGTCCCGTCTGGTGGGAGGAGTAAGAAACAACCCCGTCGGCGGGAACACTATAAATTTAAGCACCTTCATCTCACCGGACTGCTTTTGAGAAAGGGCTAAGCCCGAAACATGTCAAGCTGATCCGGTGCACAGAAGTCCTACAGACATCCTCCACTCCAGCACAGCGGGCCTCCGATTGTCGACTGGGAGACGTCCCATCCACTAATACTGAGACTCTTTGCGTTACATCCCTGACTGGGGTAGGAGCGTTCCTATTGGACTTTCTCTTTTTTGGACACTCTTTTTAATAGTTATATTTGTTCATTTTATTAATATATTTAGTTTTAATCCATTGAAGTAAAAGCTTGTTTTAATTTTCATCTGATGTATGTGTATTCATTATCAATTATGTGATACCTAATTTCTATATGAATCTTCTCCCTTTTTCTCTCTCTTTGCATATGACCATTTGGAGTGATTAAGGCTTCCTACCTAGAGACTACCATCTTTAATACTTTTGGACTATTGATTCCACTATATGCTGCTATGTTCTTAGGTTGATCCTGTGTATTTTATTTTTACACTTATTTTTATTACCACAATTTTGTTTGTTTGAACCACTGTTCATTGGTATTTTTAACCCAGATCAGCGCTAGCAATATCTCCCCCTTTTCTGTTTTATTGTATATGTTTCCTGTAAGGTCGAGGCACCTTACTGGGGCAGAGTGCAGCTGCAGGTCTTTTTAGCGCTGGTTAGTGGCACAATCTTTTTGTTTACAATATCAAGACATAGTCATCCACCCGGTGGATAAGGGAGGTGGTGTTGTAGTTCAGGACACTGCAGACTATGTAGCAGAAGGTGATCGTCAGTTGGCAGATCCCACCACCTACAAACCTTTACGATTTCACCTTATACAAGATTTAAAAAAATAATTAGACACAGTTCTGGACCAAGCGGTCAGTCTTGAGCAAATTTTTCCATCACAGCAGTAGCTCTAAAATCTAAATCACCTAAAATGACAATCTTATACACGGTCCCAAAACTTCATAAGGACCCAATCTCGGCACGAAATTCCTTGTTCCAACCTATAGCAATTTTCTTGGATAAGTTTTTGAAACCCTGCATTGGCTCTCTTGTTACCTTCCTACAGGACACTAGTCATTTGCTTTGCAAGTTACAAGAACTACCACCTCTTCCAGATACTTTATTATTTAGTACAGTTGATATAGTCAGCTTATACACTAGTATTCCCCTTCAACAGGGTCTTTCAGCAACAAGGGAGCCCATCTCTACCAGTCCAATGTATCAGAGTCCGGATATCAACCTATTCATGCAGCTTCTATCTCTAACTCTTCAATGCAATTATTTTTTGTTTAATAACCGCTTTTATTTACAAATTTCAGGTTGTGCGATGGGCTCAGCTGTAGCCTCGTCATACGCAAACGCCTATATGTATGAAGTTGAACAATCCATATTTCTCAACAATGAAAGATGCCGTTCCAAGCTATTCCTGTACACAAGATATATTGATGACCTGCTAATATTTTAGGCAGGCACTGAACAAGAATTTACATCTGTCATGGAGGAGATTAATTCTCTCAATCCGTTCATTAAATTTACTTATACATGGGATACACAAACCATCAACTACCTTGATGTTTCCATCATCAGAGAGAACAACACTATCAAGACCACCATATTTTAAAAACTAGCTGACCGCAACACACTTTTAATGGCTTCTAGCCACCACCCCAAAGCCCTAAAAAGAGGCCTTCCACTTTCGCAATTCTTGCGTGTGTGCAGAGTAAATAGCAACTTGACTACCACTCTGTGTCAACTTAACGAGATGGAACAAAAATTTATACAATGCAGATCTATGCAAGTTAATTCGTTCTTTAAATGTTCTGCTAGTCTTACCGACATATAGTAAGCTACAAGGGCATCTCAAATAGTAAACAACATATTGTGATGTACAAGTAAAATGGTACTGGATTCTGTACTTTTGTCCTCATCTAGGGTGATAAAAGAAAGGACCAGTTCCCAAGTAACTGCAAGTAACACAATTAATACATTTAAAACTGCCCAGTTTTAGAGTAGTTTAGAGATTTATGAAGAAGTTGACATCTGTTTTAACTACCCACTCTCGAATATTTTTGCTGTGGTAGTAGCTGGGCATGTTCCACTTATTAGTCAACGAGGATATATTCTTATCAGATTTAATTATAGGCCAAAGGGCTCTTGCTGCTGCTGTAGCCAAAGGGCTAATTCTATTAAAATGGCTGGTCCACGGAATCATTTCGTCCTGATTGGACCTAGATTTGAAAGCTAACAGTTGTGACCTTGAAGAGCTTGAAGAGCTTCTTTGGCCTGTTGGAGAATTTGTATAAATTTTTACAAAGGATTGCTCAGGAAAATGGTCCATCGAGCATATTGACCTGAATGTCCCTCTACTAGTACAGTTTTTTTTTGTCCTAGGCTCTCATATTTTCTGCATTTGTCTATGGCTCTGATCACTTTTAAACAATTCTATTGGCTGTTACTAAGTTTTACCACTGACACAGAGGTAATTATATAAAAATGCATTTATAACATGTCATATGCCTTTATTTTTCACATTTATATTTGCTTTCCAAAGTTCTGATTTTTTTTTTGTATACTCTCCATTTTGCAGTTTCTGATAAAAATGATGCATATGACTTGACCGGACCTTCAACCTAAGCTTCCATTTGTCCTTCATATTTTAATTAAGACATGTCTGCCAACAACATATACCTTCTGAGAGTCTTGTGCCTCTTGTTAGCACAGTCTTCCAACAATGGTGCAATGTCTTCTGTGGAACTTGGCCTGAAATCGTCTCATCCCTTATCCATCTAAAGCAATCTGCCCATCCCCTGCATATGTACCTTAATAACACACAACACCACATAATGTTCATGAATATTCTTTCATTATCCAATTCATACCTTCTACTTTCTCCTACTGTCTTTTTTTCCTCTCCCTCTAGAATGTACTGTAGACTGGGTCCATTCTAACCAGTGTCTTATGTTAGTTCATCTTCAGTTTAAGTATTTTTCCTTTGACATGTTTGTCACATTTGATGAATCATTTTCTACATGCTTGCCAACGATTCTGTTAAATGCAGACATGATTGTTCTGTTGATTTGTGTTGATTTGTGATTGAATTGTACTTAATCCATGCCCAGGAGATGATGATTTTTGTCAATAGCCCAACAGGTCTCAGCCACCTATAAAATAATTTATTTAAGAAAATGTAAGAAATTTTAAGTAAATTGATTAACATTCTAGTAGAGAATATAAGGTGATCTATTACCTTTGGAATGTGTTTGTGGACTTCACCAAGTGTGTATACTTGAATGCAGGCACACACATTGGTACAGTTCATGTTTGAGGCAGAGACTGGCAGAATGTTAAAGTCTAATCGGTGAAATGATTGCTTATAGTCCTCTGGCCTGTAGCAGCTATCATTTGTTATCATGTATTATCCAGTCCACTCAACATGCTGCACCCTTTGGCAACATTGCTGTTTAACACCTTTCTTGTTCTTTGTACCATGGTCTGATTCAGCTGTGGGCTCTGCAGAGGATTTTGGGATATTGGGGTTTTAATGTCGCTTTATTAACCATCAAAATCTGAAATCTTCATCTGGATTTGAGCTCAGGCAGCACGGTGATCATAAATATGTCAAAGCTAGTTAATGTAATGGCCCATTATTATTCATCTTAGCTTTTCACCCTGCTATCCTACACCATAACCGGCTTTCCCTCTCTAGATACTCTGGAATGATAGGTCTTGACAGTATGTGTCTGACAGTACAGACACATCAGTTATATAAGGAATATCTTGACATGTGAGATAATGATATTTATGTCTGACATAAAGTACACAAGCTAAAATCATCAAATTCTCAAAATAAAGTTAAAAGTTAAAGTTAAAGCTAATTTATTTGTTTACCTGAGCAATTAAGTTGGTATAGAAAATATTAAATACCAGCCTATTCTCTTGCCTCTCCTCCATGACCAATATGCCATTTGTCACCTTTCTATCTGTTTTATTGACCTCCTAGTCTGCTCTTCAATCAATATGATGTGCCCATTGAGTAGATGAGTCAAAAACCATTGTAATTTCACACAACATTGAGTATTCCCTCTGATTTATATATAAAAATTATCCTAGGCTACTTCATATCTACAGTCAATGATAGTTTAAAAAGGAATAAATACTTAAAATGTATAGATAGACAATATTACATTTGAGATCTTTTTAATTTAGTAGCTAGGGTAATAAATAATACTGACAGTTACAACAAATTGACAGTATAATGGACACATGTTCTTTTAGACCTCAATGTCTGTAGAATGAACACATGTTCTTTTAAGCCATTGCCAATAATTCAAACAAACTTGTAATACAATTACATGTGTTTTGTTGTAAAAATTAGAACTACAATCATAATTTTTTTTTCTGTCTTGAAATGTTCCTGTAAAAAAAAAGTAATAAATAACCATTTGCATGCTAGATATGACTGCTGCAAATGGATGCTTGCATTTGATCAACATAAAAGGAGCTTCTTGAGACTCCAAAGTTGGAACACCTGGGGGCTGATTCAGCATTGCACTTCCACCTTTTTTTTAGGCGCAAGTGTAGACCTGAGCAATACCATGTTGAATTGTAAGGGGAAGCAGATTTAAATTGTAAAACCTGAATTAAAATTAGGAGGTGCAGATTCTTAGCTCAGCTCTATTTTACAGAATAAACATAAAGCTATGCAGTATTATAGTTCTATGTGTAAAAGTCATGTATTTTTCCTGCATGCAAAATTGTTTTAATTAATTAACAACCCTTACTTTGAAAAATGGTTTAGCCGAGCTCTACACTTGCACCTAAAAAAAGGTGGAAGTGCATCTCTGAATCAGCCCCCTGGAGTGTTTTTTCTCTTTAATCATCACTGAGGATGCCAATGCAGGTGTGGCTACAGCTACACCAAACTTTGTGATCTTATCCCACAAAAATCAAGATGTTGAGCAGAGAACCCTTCATTCGTGTGACCATATGCTCTACATGCTGTTCACTCATCAATGCCAATGAGCTACAGAGTATGTGAAAATCTATCTAAATAACCCCCATAGTCTTTTAGAAAAATATTTTCCTTAATTATAGCACACACAGGTACACACAAGTAAAATGAAATACAGTAATAGAGTAGTAGAGATGGAATAAAAGAAAAGAAAAATAATGCGCTGTGTTTCTCTGCCATGTGGAAGGATGAACAATATGTACCTATTTATGTAGTTTTTCGGTCTCTTTCAGTTCTGCCTAAGGCTCTGTTACATTTAATTGATGTAATATAGTTAATCATCCTCAAGAGTTTTACAACAGAGCTGTTAATAAAAAAAAATGTTTAACTCAGTTAAAGATTTCATTAGCCAACTGCTTGGCCTTCAGTTCATGGATGAGCTCCCTTGACACAATGCACAATAACAGATGTGACTAATACCACTTTCAGATTGTCACTGTAATCCTGGGTATTTTGTCAAATTCCCAGGACTAGGCTCAAACGACCCGGGTCTAATAACCCAGGATTCCAAAATGGAAAAAAGTAGGGTATTTCACTTGTCCGACAAGGGTAAGGTGGCAATGTGAAATGTCCCGATTGATTTTTCAACCCGGGCCTCTCACAAAGAAACCCGATTGAATGGTTAACGGCACTGTCATCTTAAAGCTGCCACTGCTTTAGCAGACACCATGGGTCACTGGAGGAATGAGGACGTGCATGAGCTGCTCTCCTTCCAAGCTCAAATCACAGGCATGGTGATGGATGCGCATTTATACTTTAATACTTTAATATTAATACTTTTATACTTTAATATTGCTAAGAAAG
>WWET01001512.1:283984-297112 GCA_011038615.1 Limnodynastes dumerilii | reverse complement strand
AGTACTGGGGGACTGGAGGCACATGATGGGAGTACTGGGGGGGTGGAGGCACATGATGGAAGTACTGGGAGTAAATGGGGGGATGCCAGTCCCTTACTTTGCCAGGGGCGCTGGACCCATAGATACACCCCTGACTGGAGATAAGGGGCCTATCCCAGACCCTGAAAAACAGCTCTATTTTCCCACCTCCATCAACCTTCACGGTTGGCATAATGGAGTCAGTCAGGTAATGTTTTCCTGCCAAACCCAGAATCACCCATCTGACTGTCAAATAGGCTGTATCCAGATTTAAGAAGGAGCTTGAAATTAAGAGAGGAAAGTTATTCCTGGGCTAAATCATGTTGATTGCAGGGGGGTCATATTTTATCTGTTGCAAACAGTATTAGAGATGAGAGGTGATCTTTCCAGGCCCAAGTCTAAATAACAGTGTAAAAGTAAAGCTGGTCAGTATCTGTGTGCAGTAAGCATGTCAAAGGTATATGCCTGCATGCAAATAATACAACTAACTAGCCTACCTCTGCATTCAACATGGTTTAGCCATACCTCACCCCGCTTTCGGGGGATTTTCCGGCCCATCCCAGAATATGTCCCGAGAGATCAGACTCTCGGGATAAATTTTCTTTTCTTTTTTTCTTTTTCTTTTTTTAAAGCCCTGCCGCGTTATATGCAGCAGGACTCTGCAGAGCACAGGATAGGGCTCCCGTTGGAGCCCTGTATTACGTATCCTGTGCTTTGTCACATGGCCACTGAGCCATCAGACAGAGGAAGAGGGTAGACGTGCAAGCGCCGCGGAGGAATGAAGACTTCAAAGGTAAGTAAATAAATTTAATAGAGTTTGGCAATTGGGGGCAGAGGCTGGCAATGGGGGCAGACATCAAATAATTGGAGGCTGACACTGGCAATTCATTTGCGGGCAGACATGGAGGCAGGCACAGACATTAGGGGCAGACTTGGAGGCAGATACTGGCATATGGGGGCAGATGAAAGCTGGTACTGTTTATAGGGGGAAGATAGAGGCTGGCAGTGGCATATGTGGGCAGATGACGGCTGGCATTAAGGGAGCAGATGAGGCTGGCACTAAGGGGGCAGATGTAGGCTGGCATTAAGGGGGCAGATGGAGGCTGGTAATAAGGGGGCAGATTGAGGCTTGCAATAAGTGGCAGATGGAGGCTGGCATTAAGGGGCCAGTTGGAGGCTGGTATTAATAGCGGAGGCTGGCATTAAGGGGGTAGGTGGAGGATGGCAAATAGGGGGCAAATGGAGGCCGTCATTAAGGGGGCAGGTGGAGGCTGGAATTAAGGGGGCAGATGGAGGCTGGCATTAAGGGGCCAGATGGAGGCTGGCAATAAGGGGGCAGATGGAGGCTGGCAATAAGAGGGCACGGGGATGCTGGCATTAAGGGGGCAGATAGAGGCTGGCATTAAGGGGGCAGGTGGAGGCTGGCATTAAGGGGGCAGATGGAAGCTGGCAATAAGGGGAAAGATGGAGGCTGGCAATAAAGGGGCAGATGGAGGCTGGCAATAAGAGGGCAGATGGAGGCTGGCACTGGCATTTAGGGACAGACATGAGGCTGCCACTGGTAATAAGAGGCAGATAGAGGCTGGCTCTGGCAATTAAGGACAGACATGGAGGCTGGCAATAATAATAAGGGGCAGACATATGGAGGCTGGACATATAAACAGGGTCAGACATATGGAGGCTGGACATAGTACATGGCAGACATGGATGCTGGCCATAATAACAAGAGGCAGACATGGATGTTGGCCATAATAATAAGGGGAAGACATGGAGGCTGGCAATAATAATAAAGGGCAGACATGGAGGCTGGCAATAATAATAAGGGGCGGACATGAAGGCTGACCATATTAACAAGGGGCAGACATGAATGCTGGATAAATGATAAAGGGGCAGACATTTAATAAAGGGGCAGACATATGGAGTCTGGACAAATAAACAGGGGAAAGACATATGGATGCTGAACATAATAATAACGGGCAGTCAGGGATGCTGGGCAAATAATAAAGGAGCAGATATGGAGGCTGGACGTATAAACAGGGGCTGACATATGGATGGCTAAATTATTAAAAGAGACATGCACTAGACCCACTATCTGGGCATGCCAGACACACCCACTTTCCCCAGACACGCCCACTGGGCAGTACATGACACACCCCTTCTACCAGGCCACGAAAATTTGTCCCCCTTTCAATTTTCAAATGTTGGGAGGTAACTTTCTTCTATTAATTTCAAGCTTCCTCTTAAGTCGGGATTAAGCCCCGTGTGATTGACATCAATCCATCCAATGCTTGCCATTGGACTTGGTGATGTGCATGCAACTACTCTCCCATGGGAACCCATTCCATTAAGCTCCTGTCACACAGTTTTTGTGCTTGCATTAATGCCATTGGAAGTTCAGAACTCTTCAGCTATGGAATCAGCAGAGCATTGGCAACTTTTACGCACCATGCACCTTAGCAGTCGTAGACCTCGCTCTGATTTTTACGCGGTTTTCTGCTTTGTAGCTGAGTTCCTTTTGTTGCTAAATGCTTCCACTTTCTAATAATATCTCTGACAGTTGACCATGGAATATCCAGCAGGGATGAAATTTCATGAACCGTCTTATTGGAAAGGTAGCATCCTATCACAGTACCACATTTGAAGTCACTGAGCTCTTCAGAACAATGGATTTTGTATCACGTATATTTGCAAATGGAGATCTATCTGTCTATCTCTATCCATTCTAAATGGTGGTTGCTCAAATCAATTTATAAGTTAGTCTAGAGCAGGGGCTAGAACGGTATGGGGAAATCTACACAGATACAAAAGGAGGTACCCCAGTTTTTGTTTGGAAGCATGTCTGGGATAGCAGCTGAGGGAATTGCTGTTCCAGAGTTTTAATCCAGGGGGGCCTTGGCAAAAAAAAAAAAACATATGGGCACATCGCTAACTATTCATTTTTTTATTAGTTCTTAAAAAATGCTTGCTTTTTTTTATAGGCCGTTTCTAGAGAAACATGCACATCTGAATAGTACGTTTTAACGGATCCGCATTCCACATATGCTAAAACTCTGGATTAGCCCCAAAATGTGTAAAGTCTCTTTTATCATTGTATCTTTCTCATAATAAACATTAAAATGTCTTTTTCATTACTCCTGGTTCAACATTGACATTGCAATAGTTATCTAGATTATTTTTTCTAATGGCTGCATAAGGAGGACCATTTTTGGCTTATTTTTGGCTTACTTTTCTCAATTTCTGAGGTGCTTTTCTGTTTGCCCCCCTACTAACTATATATATAAGTTCAGAAACCTGCCACTCTGCTCTGTATATAAGATAAAGCTCTTGCTCAGGTGCTCTTCCAATGGTAATAGAAACATACACAGAGACGCTGGAAGTCACTCATGAGACTGTATTAGCTTTGAAAGGACCTCTCCGGTCGGTTTATTTACAGTGATCCGACGTTTCAATCAATAAAGATTTTCATCAGGGCAAGACAAATAGTAAAAAAACACCTGTACACCCAAGGGCTAACATATAAATAGAAAAAGACTTAGAAAACTCACCAATGTGGTGCCGCCGCACATGCCTCCTGACCGGAACATTGCCTGCACTCATCCAGCCTTGTTGTGACTACCAAACGGGGCGGGCTGCAGGTCTCCGTCATTCATCGGCTGGGGCGGTGTCATGACAACTATGTACACAAAGAAGAAAAACAACAAAAAGATCAACATTGGACCAACTAAATGTATACTGAGACTACAGGCTGAGATAAGCCAGGCAACTGAAAAAATTGCTGCACATAAATCAAAAAACAGTAGTTAAAGAAAACACATGAGTGGTAATGTTTCATTAAGGCCCATAGGGACCAAGGGTCTGATCCAGACCTACGCCCGCGAGCGTAGCGTATGATCGCCCGGGCATATAAACTTTCACGCCCATGACACTCCCATTGATTGTACCGACTTACGGCGGCTGAACCCTACCCTAACTTTTTCAAGCGTCCGTGCGAATTTTCGTACCGATACGCTGGTCATACGGGGCTTAGCACGCCCATACTGAACAATTTAAATGGCTATCCCCGCCTCTGTGTAGTAACTCGAGCGTTCGGACTATCGTCGTACAAAACGCACGCCCCTTGGGCGAAAAAAACGCTCAAAATACGCTCGCTGTACGCTCATGTCCTTCGGACGACCGGAAGTTGTCATACTGCACATGCGCAGTGCGTTTTTTAGCCCTGTTTTACACTCCCGAACGGCGTACGATCGCTTGCGGCCGTAGGTCTGGATCTGGCCCCAAGGCACAAAGTCTATGTATCAATCTACTTTCATGCTGGAGAAGGATTTTATCCCTATCACCACCACGTTCCGGTTTCGGAACAAAGTCCAGTCCCATCCACTTAAACTCCTTAAGTGACTGCCCCTTAAGTTGTCTCGCTACGGGCTGATCACAGTCCTTTCCTTCCAGCACTGCTTTGATCGCTGAGCGATGAAGTGCTAATCGCTCTTTGATTTTCCTGACATTTTTCCCGATATATATCTGCTTGCATGGACAAACTATAACATACACTACATACTGGGTTGTACAAGTGATGATATGCCGTATAGGAAATTTAAACCCAGCCTTTGGATGCAAAAAAATAGCTCCCGTCAGCATGCTACTGCAAGACACGCAACCCGTACATTTATAGCAACCTGGTTTGCGTGCCAAAAATTACATTTTTAGTTCCACAGTTGAGGTTCTGATATCACTCCTACATAGCAAGTCTCTAAGGTTCCTGCCCCGTGTATGACGCGCCAAGAGGGTTTTACTCTTAAATGCTGGTAATTTGGCATCAGTACTTACAATTGGCCAGAGCGCTTTGGCAGCTCTTTTTTGAATAAATGAAAGGTGATTAAACCGTGATACCCAAGGTATACGGTTATCTAAAGTTTTAGAGGATTTAGGCACCAGGAGTTCTTCCCTAGTAACCCCCGATATCTTCTCTTCAGCTTGACGAAGAGCAGAAGCTCTATAGCCACGTTGCTGAAATTTATTAAGAACATGGTCCATTTGCTCAAGTGCTGTACAAGGATCACTATTGATGCGCTTAGTTCTAATAAGCTAAGCATAAGGCAGACCCCTGATCAGGGATGGAGGGTGATGACTCTGAGCATGGAGTAGGCTGTTCCGGTCCATTGGCTTGTAAAAAACTGATGTTGCTAGGGCATTGCCACTTCTTGAGATTAACACATCCAAACAATGTATAGAAGTTTTGTCCCTACTAGCAGTGAATTTAATTGTGGGATCAAGACAATTGACACATAGCATCATATCATCAAACTCCTCTTCAGTACCAGACCAGAGCAACAAGACGTCATCTATGAAGCGTCTATAAAACAATATCTTGTCCTTAAATTCTGGATTGTCATGAAAAAGTCTTCTCTCCACCATAAACATATACGCATTCGCGTACGACGGGGCCACACTGGACCCCATCGCACAACCTTGTATCTGTAGGTAGAAGGCTTGATCAAAGAAAAATGCATTACAAGTCATAACCAACTCCAACAATTCCCCAACAAGATGTAGAGGCGGCCCATCATACATAGGACTTTGATTCAGCAAGCGTAAAGTGGCATCAATCCGTTCCTTATGGGGTATGTTAGTGTACAAAGACACTACGTCAATAGTACACAAGATGCAATTCACTGGAAGATCCGTAAGGGGCTGTAGTAAATTCAATAAGTGCATCGTATCTTTGAGATACATGGGCTTGTATTGGTTGTAAAAGCCTATCCAAATATTGTGAAACTGGATGAATATATATATATATATATAAATACACACACACACGAACACACATATCAGGTGTGTGTGGCAGCCCAACCCTAAGTCCCCCCCCACTTTCTAACCCTAAGTCCCTCCAGTAGATTAACCCTAAGTCTCCCCCCATGCAGCCTAACCCTAAGTCCCCAGTGGCGGCGCTTCCGAAAGTGAATGGGTGAGTAAACTTCTGAGAGGGCTCGCATTCAAAATAGGGACAGCCGAAAAACAGCTTTCAGCTGTCACTAATTCACAAACAAACCTCCGCAGCACGTACATAATTCCCCTGTCTAGAAGGTTGTGCGCATGCACACAACCTTCTTACGATGCCATAAGGGTCGGCGTACGTAACGTCTCTTACGTACGTCGGCTCTTACAAGAAAGGGGCTGTGTCCCCATTACGAATGTCATATCTCCTCCATGAAGGCAGAGATAAACATGGTAATGAGGGAACAGGGCAGGGGGAAGCCCTGTTATGATCAGGTATGATCGGAAAAGTTAAGGTAGGAATCTGGACACATAAGTGTCCAGATTTACTACAAAGAGCGGGGAGTGCACAGGGCTACGACAATGGCCAAAATGACCTCGGGCGCCCGTAAGGCAACCGTAGGTCTGGATCCGGCCCAATGTTATTAGAAGGGGGCAACAAGATGGTCTTATATATATAAATTTTTTACAGGCCGACGAGAGTGTTAATAACATAATTATCCAAAGAAACTCTCGTTGTGATAGTGTATTCAGATCGCCCCTTGTGGATTTTTAGGAATCTACTCTGTAGCTTTAACTTGCTAAGATTCGGGCTTAGAATTGTGGTGTTCCGGGAAATATATACAAAAAGAAGAGAAAAAGAAGGGGAATGTGTGGTGCACTCTAACTCCCTCATAAACAGTGGAAATGTATATAAAATCTCAAACTTTATTGTATGTAAATTAAAACTTAAATAAATCCTTATACCACTGTTTATTATTCTGAATTTATATTACAACTAATAAATGGATTTAAGAAAACACATGGGCAGCCGATGCCAGCAAAATATTAAAAACTAAAACATTGGTGAAATAACAAGACAATGAGTGATTAAAACCAAGAGGGAATCCTGAGGTAGGTACAGATAATTATTATAATGATTTTCAAAATATAGTCTGGGTGAACCCTTCTTAATTGTTAATACAACGTTGTCAGTAACTGAAGTGTTGATATAATAGGATATTAGTAATTATATTTTATTTGGTAATGGCAAGGCACATATCATAAAGAGATATTATGATTCCCTAAAGGTATTCTTGGCCAGTATAGATGTTTTAGTTAAAAATAGAGCAATCTATTTAATCCCTAAATTGATATCAATGCCCATGTGTTTTCTTAAATCCCTTTATTAGTTGTAATATAAATTCAGAATAATAAACAGTGGTATAAGGATTTATTTAAGTTTTAATTTACATACACTAAAGTTTGAGATTTTATATACATTTCCACTGCTTATAAGGGAGTTAGAGTGCACCACATATTCCCCTTCTTTTTCTATTCTTTTTGTACATGTTGACCTACTGGGGAATGGTAGCACCAGAGGAGGTGGTTAAATAGGACATATATGATAATCTGGAACATATTTTTGACCAGCCCAACCCTCCTTTTTACTCCTTAATTATTATTTAATAAATTCTTACAACTGAAGGGGATTTTTTCTTTATTATCGAGTGCGGTATCTGATCTCCAAAACTGAAGTATTCCGGGAAATGTCAGTATACGCTATGATTAGTTATTTTATTAGTGATGTTACGAAGATGTTCCAGCACTCATAGCTTAAAACAGCTGGATACATTGTTATATGTGGATTATCAAGAATTAATTCAGTGGGAATGTTTCAAATGCTGGCGATTTATATTTAATAAAAGATATAATACTATAAAGTGCCCCCATCTATTTTCTTCATATATATTTTAATGTTCACATATAATTTAGAATCTTGTGGTTCTTTGGCCTGACTTCTTAACAAGTCATTGGTACTTGCCAAAATAAACTTGAGACAATTTACAATGACAACATCATACAAGCTTCAAGTTTTTAAGTAAAAAATAAAACTTCCTTTTCTGTGGTGTTAGTATTCTAAAATAGCTGCAGGTGGTGTTATAAATTCAGCAGCGCAGTATGCATGTCATTTAAAAACATTTTCCAAAATGAACAGTACTTGCCAAGTCAGCACTTTCAGCAACAAAGCATTATCTGAACAATTACAGCAACAACGTAGTAATTGCAGAGAATATGGCTGCAAATTTGGCTTAAAGTGTTCAGTATTAGTGTTTGTCAAGTCTCCCTCTTCTTATCTGTCTGCTTGTATTTTCTACAGCAACATCATTGATTTACTGTGTTTTCATGCTTTATAGCTGCATATTAACACAGTTACTACACGCTTGCTTTTAAGCTCCATTTACTACAAAAAAATCAAAATGAACATTACTTACCTTACCCAGACTGGCTTCTCCTCACTGCGAGCCTGACAACTTCAAATAATTTACGAATATTCTCCGACAAGGTCTCGCGATGATCTGTGAGATGTTCTCAGACAGCATGTTTCTCGCATTCAAATAAAGTATGAATGAAGACCAGATGATTGTGCAGTGGTTCTTTTTTCAAAAATTGACGGATTTACAAAGGGGAGAGTTCCCCTGTCGATTTTCAAATTCCAGCGATGTGTGGTGATTTTTAAAAGGTTTATTCTCCGCGATCAATCTTTTAATCGTGGAAAATTTTATCTTAATAAAGTGCCACACATCGTGGCCCTTATTAAATTTCATATTTTATTAAGTTTCATTTAAAAACAAAAATTACTTAATTTTATTAAAAACCCCAGCTGTGGCATGCTATTAACCCTTAGCATCAGAGGCGGCCCACGGCATAGGCCGTATAGGCGGCCGCCTATGGCCCCGCGGGTCCCGGGGCCCCGCACCTTCCGCTTTTTAAGTTAAAAAAAAATCAATTTTTTTTTCTTTTCAAATTCTGAAATGGCTGCCATTCAAAATAGAGACAGCCAAAAAGGAACTTTCACCTGTCTCTATTTCTAAAGGCAGCCCATCAGAGTGGGGGCAGACTTGGCTGTGGACTACTAGTATTTCACGTCTACTGGTGTCAACTCCAGTATCTTGCGGACTATCACTAAGGGCTAGAGACATTGTAAGGGTAAAAAAGACAAGACAACACAAAGCATAAAAGACCAGGCAGTACTGTGGCTCAGTGAGTAGCACTTGTGCCTTACATTGCTGAGGTCATGATTTCGATTCCATGACTAGACATTATCTATGTGGAGTTTGTATGTTCTCCGCATGTCTGCGTGGGCAGAACACTGTGGACAATTTGTGGTGCAATATAAATAAGCATTAATAATAATAATGCCTCAATATAGTTAACTGACTCACAGGATAAGGCACCGCAGGAGCAAAGAGATTCTGGGCCAGATTTACAGCCCTGGACGTATTGCACATACATCCTTTATTTACCGATAATAGCTACTATGCATGCGTAGTAACTATTTTAAAAAAAAAGAGAACATTTTTTTTTTTTTAATTTTTTTTTTTTGCGGAGGGGAGGTGGGGGTCATGGGGGGGGGCCTCGTCTAGGGCCCCGCAAACCCTAGGGCCGCCCCTGCTTAGCATGCTGCAGCATATAGTACTGGAAGGCACAGCATGTCCATGTCTTGCAAGACATGCTGTGCCTTTAAGTACCATAAGCAGCAGCATGCCATGAATGACATGCCACCGCATGTATAATGTTCACCCTAAACATATTTTTCATATAATTTGTCCCCCTTAACATTTGTCAGAATAAAACATGCCCCCGTTTCTAATAAAATACCTGGTAGTGCCTCCGTTCCAAATAAAATATCTGATAATGCCCTCGTCGTGTATAAAATACCACATGGTGCCCCCGTTCCAAATAAATTAATTAACATGGCATATAGAAATGTAAAAACATTGCCCTTCCTTTGAACTACAAAATAATTTCAAACATTTAATAAATAATAATATTTTATAAAAAAGTATTAATAGATAATGGTATTACTTACATTTCTGTTGTCTTCAATGTTGTCAGGCGACAATCAGGACTCCGACTCTTCCTCTTCTCCTGGCTGGGGCATGCGAGGCAGTTCTACCTCTTCTGGGTCCCTCTGGCGAATGACTCCTGTAATGACTGGGGCCTTATTTATACCCTCTGATGGTAATTCTATGTGGTTTTTTATTTACATGGGGGGCACAAGCAGGTATTTTATTTACAATGGGGGCACCATGTGATATTTTATTTACAATGGAGGCACTATCAGATAGTTTAATTGGTATGGGGGCACCATGTGTTTTTTTTTTTTTTTTACAATGGGTGCACTAGAAATGGGGGCATGGTTTATTCTGACATATGTTAAGGGGGACAAATTAATATGTATAAGGTATGTTATACCCTACAAATACAAATGGTAAATACAGCGATTTGGATGTTCTGCCTTTTATAAATTGTCATGGCAATTTCAACAGTGGCATTTTTTGGGCAATTTTTTGGACGATTTATTGTCTATTTTGCTTTAGTAAATCCAGCGATTGGAAAATCGATGAAAAATAGCCAAAAAAAAGGCCACTGTTTGCAAATTGCTCTTAGTAAATATGGCCCTCTGTGTTCATGTCAGGAGTTTGTAATCTACAGGATCTACAAGATACAAAATGCATCGCCCCGGTTAGGTAAATTTGAACTCTTTCTTTCTTTTCTTTTTTTTTGTTTTCTTTTTTCAAATGAATTTAACATTAATGTGTATTATAGGATGGTGTTATTTCTACTCTCAGTAGAAGAGTGCGAAACTTTGCTCTTAGAGTTTGAAAACATTATAAAGTGATGAATGAGAAGAATGGGCCAACGAAGTGGTGCGAATATACCTGTTTACATGGATCGCCAATGCCGGCTTGGTTAAGCCCTCCCATACAATCCTCATTTCCACACAGTCCCCATTTTCTGTGGGGATGGTACAGAAATTTTAAGTCCTGGTGGTGTTAGTCCTGTGTGTGCGAGGTGAGTGGTCTCCTCTAGCATACATGGGAGTTAGGATCACTTGGTAATCCAGATTCAGCGGAGTTCTAGATCCAGCCATATTCAGACTTTCAATTTTCAAACATATCTGTGCTAACTGATCGAAACACTTCATACTGAGCCATTCAGAAACTGGAAAGATAAAATTAGGCTCTGCTTGTTAGGAGTAGTGTCAGGAGTTGCCATGCAAGTGGGAGTGGTTACAATGGGAATGCATTGATGCCTTAATGCCTGATACCTCTAAAACTTACCTTAAACATTTGATCAAATGAGAGATGGAATTCTTAATCTGGCCATAACTAAATCTGGCCATAACTAAAGGATAAAGAAAAAATAGTGTTCCAAAATATATATAACAATTATTACATTTAAATTTACGGCAAAGATATTCTATAATTCCTTTAAGCAACAATAAATAGTCATTACTAAACAGCATAAAAATAGAGCTTTTAAGACACTTGTAGGTGTACAGAAATAACCATGCATAGAAACTGTATCTTTATGGCAGCTGATAACCATGTTTTCCTGGTAACCTTCTGACATGTAATTTGTCCTCATGTTGCAGGTTTAATGTCATGTAATTGAAGGATCAGCAAGAATGATATTATTCTCTGTAGATGCAGTCTGCATGCAGGGAATTTACAAATCATGTTGACAGATTACTTCTTGATCTTGACCTCTATCTGTAGGGTGTAAAATTCTCTATTTCACCTTCTTAGTTACAAAAATAAAGAAAACAAACATGTGATCCATCTAGTGTTTAAGTGTTTAAAATTTTTACTTGTCAATTATTATTTTGAATAACAGAAATAATTTAGACCCACTGAACTAAAGGAAGGGATTCCACCTTTATAGAGGGCCCCCAAATCTGTTCCATTTGAGGACATTTAATTATAACTACACAGATGTACTGAAGCTTCATGTAAAAGAGCCTAAGGACTGGATTCAGACATAAGAACAATGGACCGGATCTTGACCTCCGTGTGTTTACCGCACCCATGGAGTTCAGGACGTCAGCACGGAAGAGGGGAGTGAACTCTCGTGTGGCGTTTAATTGACTTACACTGCCATAACGCAGCCTTAATTCATATGTGCGGATCAGCAGTCCATCCAACCACTAATCTGCGCATAAGTTCTCAAGCCCACCCCAACCATACAATTTAACCCCCCCACCAAACCATATGCCCTGTCAGACAGATCTCCACACATATAGAACAAAGTCAGGCAACATCTGGCATGTGCATGGATTAGGTCCAACATATGTAATTCAGCTGTGCATTACAACTGACAACACAATTTTGCATCGGAAGGCAGCTTGGTCGGTGATGCGTATGGCGATCTCCAACAGCAATGGAATGGTGAGGCAGGAGGATGCATGTAGATTGTACAGTAAGGGCTTGGATGAGGTAGGGTTCTGTATGCGGAAGGGATTTACATGTGAGGGGACTACCGTCACTACCGTCACATGTATGGAATATAGGATAAAAAATTACACGTTAGCTTCCAATGCATAGCCTAATGTGCGTAATTTCTCCCCCTAAACATTCAATATCCATCATCTATAAGCTACTCCTTAGTAACTTTTATCCAAATACCCCACCACCTGATATACAAAGGCCTGGGAACGCAACTTGATTGACCTCCCCTTCCCTGACGAGTGGTCTCGTATCTTCCAAATTTCCCACGCCTGTTCTCGCAGCCTCTCTGTGATAGAGACACAGCTTAAAATTTGAACAAGATGGTAAAGAACGCCCCAAGTACTCCACTCATTTCTCCCCCATGTCTCTCCCCTTTTCTGGCATTGTAACCTCTTTACTGGGTCACTGGCACACATTTGGTGGAGCTGCCAAAAACTTACCCCGTTCTGGGACCAGGTATTTGAGATAGCTCGCAAGGTGACTGGCATGGATATCCCCACCGATATAATATTTTGGTTATTGTCCCTCCCCCCTGGTCCCATTGCCTCTCTGAAACACTCCCTCCTGCTACACATCAGCAACGCTGCAAGAGCTGTGATTCCAGTTCACTGGAGAATTACTACCATCCGCTAAACTAGAGTGGAGTTCTACAGGTCTATGGATGAACCGATCCTCTCCACCACTGACAAATTCTCTGAATACACAGCTACCTAGTAGCTGTGGATCCTGTTCCTCGACTCCTCTCCTCTCGCCAACTCACTGTAGGGTTACAAAACCCCTACATATACACCCTTTCTGGAAATAGTTTACATCTGGAAGTATGGCTATTCCTTCTCTCTCTTTC
>WWET01001512.1:272548-283955 GCA_011038615.1 Limnodynastes dumerilii | reverse complement strand
CTTTTTCCTTCCTTTCACCCCTCTCCCTCTCTTTCCTATCCCATTCTTGCCTTATAAATCACATATGTCCTGTTGTTATTTATGCTAATGTTTGCCTACCTAGACAGGTTGTTAAGCTCTGTACATATCTGCTACATACTACTGTTTCCAGCATCTGACTGGCACTGACTGTACAATTACAATTTGTTTTGACTTTCTAGAAATAAAGAATTTATACTAATGTGCGTAATTTATGGGTAATTATGGATTCAGTCCTAAATATCCCCAAAAGGACAGAGGGCTGTATTCACACCTAAAAGTGTGCAGCCCCTAACTCGTCCCCTGTTCTTAGGTGCCTTATGGCATTTAAGAGTGCCAGAGGGCTACCTTACCTTTTTGTGTGTAGTTTCCTTCTTAAGAAGGAAACTACGCATGGACAATGCTTCTCCCCATCTCCCCCCACCCTCCCCAGCTAATCTCCCCCACCCTCCCCAGCTAATCTAAATCCCACCACCCCCCCCACCTAAACACTTACCAAGGCAGCATTACGCCACCTCTTTCTAACTAAACTACTCCGTTCTGTCTTTAAAGACCACACAGAGGCAATCTACATTCCTAACTGGTACGTAGATTGCTTAAATAACCTGTTACGCATGACCCCTCATTTAAATGCCTATACCAGCCTGTATGGCGGAGATATGGTACTCGTAATTGAAAGGTCAGCCCCTTCATTGTACCTTCAGACGTACGTAACTTAGTTACGTAGTCTGTAGGTATGCTATTGGAACATCTGGCGCGCATGCGCCGATGTTCCGAGACAGGGGACTTACGCAAATGACTTGCGTAGGTCCCCTGTCAGAGTTAGTTCTGGATCTGACCCAATGCTTTTATGTAATACTTTCGATAGACATAGTCATTTGACTCTATTGAAGGGCTGGTTGGCCATATGAGGCACTACAAAGCACTTATCATGTCTGTGCATGAAGGACCAAGTTGTGAAACATTTCTGTTGTTTGTTTGTTTTTTAAAGAATGATAAATGATTGATCAATATGATTGTAAATCTATTCTTCGTTGTAACTTGTACCGGTATGGGATGACGTTTTATGTGCTTAAGTAGTGCCGAAAGCCAATACCAAGGAAAAATTGAGCAATTCGTTTTTTTTCTATTTCTTGTCACAATTTTATTATTTTAGAGCTGAGCTGTTTAGTAGAACAGAAAGATCACTTAGTATAAATGTAGAATCAGGGTTTCAAACTATTCATAACTTTAGACAACAAACAAGTTATAGTAAAATGTATATAATACATTATTATGTTATTTTTAAATATTAGGTTCTCTTATATAGTTTTACTTAAAAACAATGGGCCCGATTCACAACTGCACATTTTGCTACATAGATAGCGTACAATAGTTGCTACGCATGCGTACTAACTAGAGTCGGTAAACTACGGACGTATGGGCACACAACACGCAGTTGTGAATCCGGTCCAATGTGGTCATTCAACCTATAGTTTAAAGTTCCATGTGCATTGCTCCTTAAGCCAAGGAACTGCTTTCCCTGCTACTAATTCCATATCCTGATGATAGAGGTTTCACAAACTCCTAGTTGGGTTTATTTTTCAGACAGCTGTCTTTAAGATCATGTCCCACAAAGAACAATCCAAGCTGCTTTGTTGTGGCCTCTTGTAATAACTAGGACGATGTGGCCTTGATTTGATATCCTACAATATCTACAGGCTATTATTATAAGACAGTATTGCACCGCACCAGAGCATTTCCTGTATCTTGACGCCCAAATGACCAGAGAACCAAGGTAGACCATTTAAAACTTTTAATAATGATGTGGTGCAACAGATTACATAGGTGTAATTGGAAATAGCAATACATGTTTTTATTTTTGTTTGTTTTATTTTATGATATTTATGTTAGGATATCTAACCCTTTGTTTAAAAAAAAACACTGAAAGCCAGTTGCAAGAATAAAATACTGTGTATCTAAAGACTTTTTTTTATATAGATTACAAATGTAAACATCATTATTGTTCATACAATACTCTATATGCAGTCCACTGAGCCTAAATGATCTGTATGTAGAATTTGTCTGTGCCTTACTTTAATAAAAATTATGAGTGGTTAAGTACACAATACATTTTCCAGTAACAGGATATAAATGGCCTGATTAAGCCTTCCATTGCTCCTCTGAATCATAGGCCCCAGGTGGAATATGTCAGGCTTTAATACATCTGAAAATCTTCTGCTTCTTAGCTTTTGTTTTTATTCTTCTTATTTCCTTGATGAGTTCAGACAGCCAAGGTTTAGAGGGCATGGAAACAGATCGAGCCAGGCTGGGCGCATACAATCCTTTACAACGTCATTCTCATTATTTTGATTCTGACAATGACTCATGTAATTAAGGCAGAGCATTTCATTCCTGTCATTCAAAGAATGCCTGCACAGATGTGAATGTCTAGATGTTAGAGGTTGAGCAATTCCAGTCTCAGAAACAGTGATGGTACCAGACATGGGAATCTTGCGGTTATCCTACAAGTACACAAATAATATCTACGGTATATATTTTTAATGTCATTTAATATTGCCTCTTATTTATTTTATTACATCATAACTCACTTTCTGAAATAAATTGTGCCATGGATACCATCATAATTATCTGATCTGGAGATCTAAAAGTTATGTCCATGCTCTCCAGCAGAAGATTGATTACAAAATTGTCCCCAGACCCTTTTCATAGCCACCAAAACAAGGCATACATTTGATAATAAATATGTGTTCATCGCTTTGGTATCACTTTATTATTTGATGGAGAATTGGACAGAATGTTGAAAATTGTTCTGACTAAAAAAGAGTTTTCTGCTTTGAAGCTAATCTTGCTCCTAAGTGTGTTTTCCTCCTCTATGCCAACTCTGGTTGTGAGTACTGTAACTTAACTAAAGTGTGTTACAAAGGAACCTGTTTAACTCTTTCCAAGTGCCGTCCACTCTTGTATCTTTGCCCTGATATAGCAAGTAGAAGGGGTCATTTACATATGACCCTGCTTTTATACAAATGATATACCGTATATACTTGTGTATAAGCCGAGTGTTTCAGGACATTTTTTATGCTGAAAAAGCCCCCCTTGGCTACTGTCTCCCCCGCAGTGTGCGCTGCACAATGATGTTGAGGTGACCTTAGGTCACGCAACGTCTTTGTGCAGCGCGCAATGCGAGGGAGAGAGCCAGAGGCACAGCTGCGGGGGAGAGAGCCTGACACAGACACAGGAACCGCTGGAGGGACTGCAAAGGTAAGTTCAATGTTGCAACCAGGCCGGGAAGGGGCAGAGACTGACAAGACACACATTAATGGGGCAGACAGACTGGCAGGAAACACATAATTAAAATGTAAGTTTATTGGTATATCTATTTTTATTTTGGAATTTACCCGTAGCAGCTGCATTTCCCATTCTAGGCTTATACTCGAGTCAATAAGTTTTCCCAGTTTTTTGTGGTAAAATTAGGTGCCTCGGCTTATATTCGGGTCGGCATATACTCGAGTATATACGGTAGCTCAAAGTGCAGCAAGAGTTCTTTATTCAATATTCAATCTTGTGCAACTTCTTAAGTGTCCTCTTCGCAAATCAGATCAAGTTGCTATGTAAAATTCAAAAGGAACAAATTAAGTGTAATGATAATCCTCATCAATCCCTTACATTTTGTTTAATTAATATTCTCCAGTGATATCAAACTCTTAAACCCTTAAACAATTGGTTGAATTTGTGCACCTTACAGTTTAAATGTTTAGGATGCACCAGGTTTTGTACCATATAAAGTGGTTGTAGTTTCAGATAAACATGTTCACACATAAGAAACAATTGCCATGTCTGTTTGCCACGACCGTTGTTGCACATTGGATAGCAGTTGTGTATAATATTTACAATATTACATTTCAGTATATTTTTACATCTATCACTATATAATATGGTGATCTTGGATTTCAGAGATTGACTTGTCTTCTGTCTTTGTCTGTGTTACATTATAATGATATGGTTTTATGCGTTACTCCATGGCTTACCGTGCCTTGCCCTGACAACTTCAGTAACAATTGTTGTTTACTTTAAAACATCTATTTCTGATATGTGTGTTTCTGGAGTTTTACAGATCTGTAATTGATAGACTGATATTATATTTGTTTTAAGTGGAAATTAAAGTAGTTATCAATGCTCCACAGAAGAGGCCTGAACTTCATACATTCGTCGCCTATTGAACCAGCGGGAGGCAGAAAGTTGTATTTAATCCCTCAGCGGTAGATAAAACCCATACCAATTATAACTGCATAATAAGGACTGAACTAGTGTATTATTTGAATCTCTGAAGAGCTTTGTGATCAAAAGATGAAGAGTGCTATGCTACTGCATGGCTATTATTACTTCTATTTAATGAAACTCATCGCTGCTGCCTTCCACAGACTTTGTCAAGAATATATATTTACTGCCTCAGCAAAAGGCTGAGTCTAATAACAGAAGAGGAATGTAAGTGTGCTCTTATATTGGAACTTTCCCTTTATAACACAGATGATCAATCCACCTACAAGAATAGTGAATAAACCAGGTGCTATATATATATATATATATATATATATATATATATATATATATATATACAATATGTTCTTTGGAGACCAGAATTGGTTTCATAAATAGGTTAACACAAAAGGAAAACTGCATTACAAGACATTGATGTTTTTTATCTTTTTTTTTAAGAAGCTATTAATCCTCATAGACTATGTAAAAAAGCAACGTGAAGAGGATATAGTGGAAAAGACTAAAATGCCCAAACATAACGTTGCACCTTCAGTTATATGTCTGCAAATGTCCACGTCTAGAGATATAGCATCAATAGTGTAGGGGGGTTTGAAGGGAGCGAAGCAAGTTATAGGGATACTGGACCGGTTACAGACTTACTAAACACCTGCTTTTGGAAAGCAGCGAATGTGTAAGCAAGGATAAATCTGGTTCCTGTGTATTCAGAGTGAAGTCCTGGTACAACTGCCAATGGCTGAAATGTGTGGGCCAGTAAACAGAAGCTCTTTTGCTATGTGGAAGGGGGGTAGCATTTTATTAGTACAGTGACGGAGAGCTAAGCACCCTCCTTGCTAGCCAGATTTCAGTGCCGTCCACATTTAAGTAAGAATGCCTAGAATATGTTTTGGACATTACACTAAACAGATTGACAGGCATAAAAGGGGTAAAAAGACAGCAATAAACAGTGTTTTATATAGTTATGTCTAATATTAGGTTTAAATGTTCTTCAGTTGTCAACTGTAAATTATATTAACTGTGGACTGTAAAACTTTTCTTAATTTTTGACCTATTTGACAATGCTTTAATCTATTTTTTTTCTCACCAACCTCATTGTGATTTATAAATGTTTAATTTATGACATTATAGCAGCAACATTTTGGATTTAATTTTATTATTCACTTTGATAGAGACTGTTAACCATGATTTTGTTAGATCTCTATAAGAACATATAACGTATACTCAATGGAAGACTCTTTGTATATGCAATTTTCCATATTACGACTGGAGAATTTTTGTGACAGGTGACTCTTTAAAAGTTGTGAATCTGCGTCTTTTTAAACGGATTATATTTCAATCATAGTTCATATATAAAACTTTTATAGTGACTGTTCAGTTATTGAATATTTAAGTGTTATGGTTAAAAAACACTGGTCACTTCTTTTTGTTCACTATAAATCAGTCCCATCAGTTGTCATCAGTTGTGACCATTTGTCATCAGTTGTCATCATTTGTCATCAGTTGTCAAAATGTTTTATTAGTAATTTGAAATGGAACATTCATAAAGATATTCTATAATCTTCTTGATTTGTTTTAACTTTCAATTTATTTCTAATAAGGTGGAGTCATTTAAAACTGGTTTTGTTATCCAGAAAACAAACAGGTAACGTTGTGAAAAACAGGGTCTAACAATTTTGTGGGAACTATTAATGTACATATAATGTAGATTCATGAGATAAAATGTACATTCATGGGATATAATGTACATTCATGGGATATAATCTACATTCATGTGATATAATGTACATTCATGGGATATAATGTACATTCGTGTGATATAATGTACATTCATGGGATATAATGTACATTCATGGGATAAAATGTAGCTGTTTATTTAATTTGAAATTGTGTTATTCATGTAATTCAAATAATGAATGGGCAGCACGGTAGCTCAGTGAGTAGCACTTGTGTGTCACAGCACTGAGGTCATGAGTTTGATGTTCTGGGGAAGTTTGTATGTTCTCCCCGTATCTGTGTGGGTTTTCTCCTGGTGCTCCGGTTTTATCCCACACTCCAAAAACATGGTGGTAGGTTAATTGGCTGATGATTAAATTAACCCTACTCTGTAGGGTTAATTTGTGTTTTTCTGTACTCTGTGTATGTGTTAGGGACCTTAGTATGTTGCTGCAATTGGGACTGATGTGAACGTGAAATATTCTCTGTAAAGCACTATGTAATCTAAAAAAACGTTAAAATAAATAATGTATTATCAAGTCTCCTGGTGTCTCTTTCTAATAAATGGGTGGGGTTATTAATGTAATAGGAAGAGAGGAGACCCGTTTACTAAATGATTAAATGTTGTGCTTGACTTTCTATACTGGAAGTTTAGAGCAGGTGACCTGTGGCTCCTCAGCTGTTGTGAATCTACAAGTTCCATCATGCTATTCAAGGTATTAACTACATGTATTGGAGCATGCTGGGACTTGTAGGTTTACAACACCTGTAGTGTCACACGTTTCGTAAGCTTGGTCCCCAGTCTTTAAATGATTCATGCAGGTATAGAGTGAATCAGAAAGAAACTAGCAATTTTGTATGTAATTATTTCAGTATCTTGGATTAAAAAATAAAATACTACTTACCTAATAAAGTAAAAACTTGCATAAAGACATTTTACCCTTGCTTGTGCTTGTCTAAGACATTATGGGCTAGATTTACTAAACTTCAGAAAAGGAAAAGTGGAGATGTTGCCAATAGCAACCAACCAGATTCTAGCTGACATTCTCTAGTGTGTAATAGGAAAGTGAGAGTTAAAATCTGATTGGTTGCTGTGGGGAACATCTCCACTTTTCCCTTTTCTGCAGTTTAGTAAATCTAGCTCTAGTTGTTTCTCATGTGAAATAAAATAAGTACATAGCATATAGTACAGAGTGCAAATAAACCAATCTTTCCAAAAGTGAAAAAATTACACATTCCAGAGTTTTTAAAGGCTTTAACTTTTTAGGGAACTGAATAAGTCGTCTAAAATCTATTTAGATAATAGATTCTGGGCAGTCTTGGTCTTTATATAACAGTTTTTTTTATTGGATTCAGTCCTTAACTAAGTGAAGCACAGAACAAAATTTTGCTCAGAATTAGATTAGAAAGCAAGAAGAACAATGATGACCTTAATTCATTAGTTTATATAGACCAAATCTTAACATTTTCTGCTCCCTTATTACTATTTATATATATAACATATCGATTGAATATGCCAGCACATATCCATCTAAATCATCTCTCATCATTTGTTTTTTACAAGTCGATAGGTCAAAGAATAGATTTTCTTGTGCGTCATTCCTATTCTTTCCAAAAGTTATTAAATCTTGTTTTCTCAGAACCGTAAACTATTTTTCCCCAAATTATTTTTCCTTCCTAGTATATCTGTTCTATGTTCTCCCAAGTACTCGAGGACAAATATCCTGTTATTTACTCTATCAATGTACATAGTTCATTAGTTCAGTTTTCTTAAAATTACTGATATTATTCAGTCTTCATATATATATATATAAATTAGATTTTTTTTTGAATATTATAGGTTTTATTTGGTTATTACTTGAAAAGATTTTACAATTCTCCAGCCTGACCTTGACATTCCTATTCTGGTTGATATATAAAGAAAATAATATGATGCAGTGAAATACTGTACTTGAATACTGTTAATTAAAACATTGGAGAGATTCTCACCTTAGCACTAACTTTTGGTATAGAGTGAAAATAATTCTTAATCATTTTCACTTCCAAGATTTGTGATATATTTCAGGAAGAGATTTCATAGTTTGGGACAGTTAAGTGTAGGAAAGTTGCTCAATTTTGACAATACTTTGTCTTGTACAATAAGAGGAAATCAGGTGGAAAGTTACACCCAGGCAAAACCATGTTGAAATACAGGGGAGGTAAATATCATCTGTTTGAATTAGAGGACCAAAGCTAAATAACCATTTAGTCATAAAACTGGTCAGTATTTGTGTGTAGTAAGCAAGAGCAAAGTACTGGAACCTACGTCAATACAAAAATGATTTAACTGTCCCTGCAATACATTGTGGTTTTTCTTACATGTAAGTTTCCACCTGATTTCTTCTTATTTAATACTCAGACTCTAATCCTACACTGTGAACTTTACGCTTTCATAACTGGAAGGGAAAAAACACAAAATTTATATATAGGATTTTAAGTTTTTGAGTTCAGTTTAGTAATATTAATGTACAAGCAAATCAGAATAGGATAAAAGATCATCTATGATCACTTGGTTTTAGCTTATATTGCTTTGTTATACACATACATCTTGTGATTCCCTGCAATAACCAGAAGACACTCCAGCTACTGATATGACTTTAGTCCTCTGTTCTGTGCACAAGCACAAGAAAGGAATTGAAGCTACTGAGAAGATCCTCAGAGATCTGGGGCTTTACTAAATTCTGGTGTTGTGGCTTTGTTAAATTCCACACCTTCTAAATAGACTTGAAACCTTGAGAAAAGGGCTCATCTTTTTGTATTGATGTCCAAGGCCATATTCACAGATCCGTTTTTGTGTGGAGTTCTGTGCGTATTTTTACGTTCAGAGTAACTGCGCATGCCTAATAACTTTATTTATGCTATTTACGTTGAATTTACGCACGGAAGTCCATTAGGCATGTACGTGTGAATCGCACTTGGAGACATACGTGCGGAGGGGTGCGGTTGAAATCCGTACACGCAAAGTTACGTTAAAGTGGTGGGGGGACGCATTTAAATGACCAGTTGAGGGCGTGGTTAGCTACATACGCATGTCCATAAGTAATATACGCACGTAAATTCAAACGTTAAGATAAGGGTGCTCTATGGTGGCGGAAGTCTACGTAAAGCCGTCCGTGTGAGGGGAGTGTCATGGGTGGTGGCTTGCAATGTACATGTGTATAATTGCGTACCTAGAACTAACGGATCTGTGAATATTGCCCCAAGAGAGATGTATGAACACCTAGTATACCAGGCATATATTTTAAGGTCCTGTTGTATCTTTAAATAATACAATGAAGACCTTTATATTTCTTCCTAAATAAAGCCAAAAAACCTAATGACTCAAATCTGGGCACAAATCAGAGAACTACAAAGTAAGACAAATTGTTGTGTCAAAGTTGTAAATTATGGGTCTAATTAGAAAGTGGAGAAAGCAGATATACAAAGAAAACATCTGTTATCTTCATGTTTCAGTTATCTTCCTTCCTTCTGCCATTTAATAATGGCCCAATGCTGGATTTATCACTGTATTGTGCTTCTACCTACCCTGCTGTCCCTATTGGTTTCAATGTTGACCGGGTCAGCAAGGTTCAACAAGTAGAGAAGAACCTAGACATCATACAACTTCCAGGACCTAGACATCATACAATTTCCAGGACCTAGACATCATACAACTTGCAGGACCTAGACATCATACAACTTCCAGGACCTAGACATCATACAACTTGCAGGACCTAGACATCATACAGCTTGCAGGACCTAGACATCATACAACTTCCAGGACCTAGACATCATACAACTTCCAGGACCTAGACATTCTACAACTTCCAGGACCTAGACATCATACAACTTGCAGGAATTCCATAATGAAAAGCCAAGTTATACCACAGGGTTTGACTCCCACAATACAATATGAATGATTTGTACAGTTTCACTGACACCAGTTTAAACACACCTGTAACCTAAGGGTGGCGATACAATTGTAAAAGGACATCATTTTTTAAATAGACATCCTCCTCCTGGGCTCTAAGGGGCTGATTCAGAGATGCGATTGCGAAAAGATCACAAATATACGCATCTAATGTTAAGATCCTAGCAGGTTCCAGCCCACTGCATAAAGAGTCACTCCCCTTGCAAACAGCGGTGGATCTTAAACTTAGACCACCATTGACTAGCCCTAACTCTACGCTGTCATTTGGGATCTTAAGTGACGTGGTAGCGTTCATTTAAGATCCTAAGTGTCAGCCCGCGCCCACTTTCCCTCATTTCCCTGCCTTCCCCCGCCCATTTCCATGCAAATCCTTAAGATCTTAAAGATTCGCTGCACTTAAGATCTTAAGTGCTTGCGTGCGATTCAAACTTACGCTCTTAGCGAATTTACGCTCCTAACTGCTACGTAGACGGCGTTGCACTATTACTACGCATGCGCAGTTTTGCAAATTTTCTAGGATCTTAAATATACGCTCCTAAGTGCCGTGGAAATCGTATCTCTGAATCAGGCCCTAAGTCTCAAACAAGGAACCAATAACTTAGTAATGTTAGAGACTATCCTTGTGCAGAAACAGCAGTTATACTCCAGCACATATATTTTTACTTGGTTATGTGTCTGATCATTAGTGATTACAGTTGTATAATGACATGTTTATGAAGTATGCATTAAAAGCAAATCTGCTGCTGAAAATGATAATTCTTGATTCTTGACATTTAGATAACAGAACTAAAAATGAGTGAAGAAGAAACCTATTAAATAGTTTTAATTACAGTATTTAGGTGTTTAACTCATTCAAACATAAACTAACATGAGTTGTTTAAACTAGAGATGTGCAGGCTCGGTTCTAAGAGAACCGAGCCCACACGAACATCAGAGTCCGAGGCAGGATCCGAGCATAGCTCGGATCTCCCCTCGCGGCTCAGGTGACGTGACGTCACCCGAGCTTTCAAAAGCCCCGTCGGATCTCGCGGGGTTTTGACACTGCCGCGGAGGACGGAGGATGCAGGACGCGCTAAAGGTAAGTAATGGGTTTTTTTTCAACTTTTTTTTTTTTTTGCAACATTGCGGCCACTGGCAGCCAGGCTTGCATTTTGGTTGCGAAGCAAGTACAGGGCCGCCAGGTCCTTTATCCTGGCGGCCCTGTACTGGCCTCCGCGGCCCCGCGCGGGGCCTTCACTTCCGAGCACCGTGCAGTCACATACACAGTGCCCTGACTGCTGCGTCCAGGCACTGTGTATGTGTTGCTATGGCTATGCTATGCTATGCTGCGTCCGGGCACTGTGTATGTGACTGCACGGTGCCTGGAGGTGAAGGCCAGGCACTGTGTATGTGTTGCTATGGCAACACATACACAGTGCCTGGACGCAGCAGGCAGCAGTCCGGGCACTGTGT
>WWET01001512.1:253408-265396 GCA_011038615.1 Limnodynastes dumerilii | reverse complement strand
CACAGGGATCTCTCCCACAGCGACGCAGGGAGCGCTCCTATGCTTTTTACTTTGCTCCCTGAAATGATTTTTCAAAAGTAGGCAACCATGCTTTAAATTAGTTACTCCTGGGATAAACCATGTTGATTGCAGGGGGGGTTAAGTTAATGGTATTCTTTGCATGCAGGGATAAATCTTTAAATTGCTTACTGCACACAGATACTTTACAGATAGCTTTACTATCACACTGTTATTTTGACTTGGTATAGGAAACATCAACTCTCAACTCTAATACTGTTTACAACAGATGAAATATAACTCCCCATGAATCAACATGGTTTAGCCCAGGAGTAAATAATTTCAAGCACTTACTTAAGTCTGGATCCAGCCCATAGACCCTAGGGTTACACTGTGTGTACATATGATGCCTTAATTATAAGTAACCTGTAGTCTGCTCTCCTAAAAAGCATTCAGCAACTATGGATGGAGGGGCCAGGTTCCTCACACACATATTTTACTTATATAAGAAAGAGCTGTTACTGTTATTTGTTACTGGTTGAGACATAACTAACGTCTTCAGCTTTTTATTACATTATGAACCAAAATGACATTTACAAACTACATACTATTACTTGTGTCATAATTCTCTTTTATCTACTTCCTTCACTTGCTCATTGCTAAGCTCTATCTAAGCTCTATCTATTTAAAAGGCTCATTTCTGCACTGCTCATGTGTAAGTATATGTAGGAAAGTGTAAGGGGTGCTGCTGCAGTGTTCTGTGATTTACCAAAATTAGAAAATATGAAACTCCACTGGTGCACCAAGATCTGCCTACAGTCTGGAGAACAAGGGAAGGAGTGACAAGGACTTTTACGGACCATAGGAGTACTTGTTATCTTGCTTGTTGTGTCTCAATCCTGGGACATCTGGTCACAAACACAATAGATCTTTGAACTGGCCCCTCCCCCCAATTTACTTAATGACTAATACATTATGGGCTCTATTTACATAGATTAATGTTTTCCTGTGAACGAAACTGCAACAGGCTGGCTTATCTTCACTGCGAGCCTGGCAGCTTCGTTCACAGAATTTACTAATACTCGCCTCTCCGGCGAGGTCCCGCGATGATCTGACTTCTCATTCAGATGAAGAATGGATGAAGTCCTGCCCATTTTTAAGTCCCGACATGAGAAACACTGTGCATACGCAGTGTATTCATGTCAGGACCGGCATCTGCAGTGAGATGGGTCACCGGGACAGCTGAATTTTAACTATTTCCTTTTTTTACCTATTTTTTTTATTCATTAAATTAATCTGACCGGTGTATTCCAATGGTCTCCCCATATCCCCCTTTTCCACCCCCTAATAGGAGCTATTAAAGGGAGGAAAAGAGGGGTATATGGGGAGATCAATGGAATACTTACCCCTTCGCTCTGGTATTTAGTAAATATAACGAACCGCCGGGCCGTTCTGAAAAGTACGGGCCGGAGGAGACAGGCAATATTTACATGGATTGCCCTGGAAACTGCAGTATTCCATGGCAATCCATGGTTTGTAAATACCTTCAACTTAATTTCTATGTAAAAATGCAAGTTTTGAAGTGAAAACTATCGCATGAAAATGAAGTTTATAAATAGAGTCCATAGTGAAGACAACTGAGAGGATACAACATGATCAGCAGAGAACGTGTACCCCATGGGCTCCAGCATGTAGGATGATGGGAGTTGAAGTGGCAGTGATTGGCAAAGAGTCCCAATATTTACCAACAATAAAACAGCTCACGTGTTTCTCCCATAGAGTTTTTCAGAGAGCAAGTCGACAAAATCAATGGGAGAAAGGTCTAAGGTTGTTTTATTGTATTAATATTCTTTAATGTACTTTTGGGACTACACCACTTTGCAGCAATGCTGGCTGATAAATACTGGGACTCTTTCCACCAAGGACGGCAATCACTGCCACTTCTACTCACGGTGACTTACATCATCCTTCATGCCCGGCTGGTAACTATTGCTACTTATTCCTATTGGTAGCCAGCTTCACCTATTATTATCTCTATGGTACCCCATGGACTCCCATACTGGAGAAAGGAATACCACAGCTAAAGACTTTTGTAAGTAGTTTACTACTTGCTCAGAGCACTTATTGCTCCAACTATTTATGGACTTTGGGCTTTATTTGCTCATTGCTGTATTCTACAGCTAAAATGTTTCTTGATTCATCACTCTACTCTGCACATCACTATACTTGACTATATTTAATTGTTCTCTCAATATTCTGCATACAAGATATCCACATGCAGAGCGATAGCTCTGTTATTACAAGACTGAGTTCTCATATATCGCTTTATATCTTTATAGGATTGCCATTACCTAAATATAAATACTCTTGTCACCCATTTATAACACTAAGACTGCAACCTAATATAGATATCACTTTGTTTGAATATCTATTTATTAGAACAGCTGATCATTATTCAGCATAGTGTATGTGTTGTTTACCGATGCACATTATATTTTGAATTGATTTTTAATGTTTTAATAATTTCATTTGTTTGATTTTAGATAAAGTTGATTATATGGAATATCTATAAAACTCCCAGTGCTTTCTTTCTGTGTTAAATAAGAGACTGCAGTAACTAGACAATGGCCTGTTTCACAAAACATAACCAGAAACAAAAAAGGATCTAAACATATATAAGTTGGTTAAGAGTAGGAGAGACAGATGTAAAAGATGTTTTCTATCAAGATTATAGCATTTACAACAAGCAAGCAAGGGAAGAATGAGAACATTAAAGCATGCACTTAAGGGCCATATTTACTAAGCTGTTGGTTTCGAAAGAGTGGAGAGTTTGCCCATAGCAACCAATCAGATTCTAGCTGAAATTCTCTAGAATGAAATAGTTCAATAAGAATCTGATTGGTTGCTACGGGCAAACTCTCCACTCTTTCAAAACCCACAGCTTAGTAAATCTGGACTTAAAGTAGAAAGTAGCAACTGAAGATGAAATGTGAGGAAACATAACAAAAAGAGTAGTTCATAAGTAGAAAAGACTGCCATGAGAGGTAATACAGAAGAACAACGCAAAACATGCTTCGGATGAAGATAAAAGAGTATATTCATAATGCTTATTAAAAACTAAATTGGGGACCAGATGGACATGGCGGTTCTTGTCTGTTGTCAAACTCTATGTTACTATAACAAGAGTGAATTGGAAACATTTGCCCTGAATAATCCTATTTATATGCAGTCCATTATTATTGTCGTAAAATTTTTTTTATCAGAAACATTTCTCATTCTTGTATCTCTTAAGATTCTGCTATCATATAGAGTATCATCAGGATTTGTGTATTTCTTGCTAATTGGATATTATTCTTAAATTTCATATTTAATTATTACTTGTCTTACATTATCCTTTTTCTCAGATGAATTGGTTCTTTGCATCCTAAACGGACATTATTATTATTATACAAAATTTGCACAGACTACAACACTCTGACAGGGTTGCAAAATGGTTTTCATTAAAATAATTGTTTCTATTGAATAAAATTGGTAACAATTTCTAAAAATAAATCAAATATTTATAGACACAACATTCCCATTTTTCACCTTTGCAATAAATAGAACTTCTGTAATAAATTGTATGTGCGATATGTACAACAGTACAACAATTTAAGCTATGATGAATAATGAATTAGTGTATTTAACCAAAACTTGCTTTCCAGTATTTAAAAATGGCAAACAAGTAGGTTCAATAAGAAAGCAACAAAAATGCACTCAGAAAACTTATTTTCTTAGCATCAGCCTGTCAGGTGTGTTGCTAGAATTCTGCTAAGAAAGTTCTTATGCTCAGTTATCAACTGTCTGGAATAAAAACAGTAATGAAACAACTAATTCTTAGTTTGATACTAATGTTATTAGAGAGCAATACACAAGTTGGTCACACAATACATTTGATGTTAATTACCTACCTCCCCCTCTCAGAGTCTCACGCTATTGAGACCTTTTCAAAAGGCTATTTAGGGCAATCTACTCCATACTGTTAAAAACACCATAAATATTTTCATGTTTAACAACAAATCAATGCTTTGTTAGCACAATGTGCTCTTGTTGCTACAGTAACACACTCCCCATGAAAAGACATGGATTTTTTTTAACTTATTAGTTGTTTGGTAGGTACTCTTGTAAGGGCTTAATCAAATCCCTTTTAAGTCAGATGGATAGTTCTCCTCATCATCATTGCAGCATGTGAAAGGGAATTTATTCTGTGTGGTGTTACTGCAATTCACATTAAAAGATAAAATACTATTTTATTTATGATATCCACCTGTGCTGAAGAGAAAAATTTATTGCAAACATCTGTTAATTCATTAAAACCAGGTGAGTGACAGTTGGAAGATCAGGAGCGGAGTATTGTGTACCTGGTGGAATGGGTCATGTTGGAGGGTCTGAAATAGAACAAATATACAGGGCCATTTCTAGGCCTAGTGGAGCCTAGGGCAATAAAATATTTTAATGCCCTCCCCCTCAAGTGGCCTATACACTTGGGACCTGATTCATAGTTTTAGTAGATTCGCAATGCGGATCTGCTAAAACGTTCTATTCTAAAGAAAAACGTACCTCTAAATAGCCCATACAAAAAACGGGCATTGATTGGCAAATCTGCAGTCGGATCAATAATGGCTCGGGCCGCGGGTTACTGTGGCACAGCCTAAACTAGGTTTTGGCTTTTTTTTTATTTCTTTTTAATTTGAATAAAAAAAATAAGTAAAAAATGTACCCATAATAACCCCCCCCCTCCCCCACGAAAATAAAATAAATAAATAAATAATATCAGCACTACAGGTTATGCTGATACTTGTAGTGCTATAAGCACAAGTATGCCCAAGGATGCCAGGGCATGCTGGCACTTGGAGATCCCGCCGCACCATCTTAATGTCCCCAATAGATATTAAATAAAAGTTAGGGCCGGCCGTTATATGTAAAAAAAAAAAACGCTCTAAATACAGTAAAATATAAAAAAACATACTTACCAGATTTGCTTGGATCTAGTCTTGTAAGCTTTTAATCTTCAAATATAAAGATTAAATACCGCACTCAATAATAAAGAAAAATCCCCCACAGTTGCAAGGGCTTATTAAATGATAATTTGGGAGTATAAAAAAGGAGGATTGGGCTAATAGAAATTATATATCAAATTATCATTATATGCCCTTTTAAGCCACCTCCTCTGGTACTACCATTCCCCAGTAAGTCAACATATGTACAAAGAGAAGAGAAAAAAGAAGGGAATATAAGGTGCACTCTAACTCCCTTATAAGCAGTGGAAATATATATAAAATCTCTATCTTTATTATGTGTAGGTTAAAACTTAAATAAATCCTTATATCACTGTTTATTATTCTAAATTTGTATTACAACTTATAAAGGGATTTTTACAAACACATGGGCAGCCGATGCCAGCGAAATATTAAAAACAAAACAATTGGGGAAATACAGGACAATAAGTGATTAAAACCAAGAGGGAATCCTGAGGTAGGTACAAATAGTTTTTATAGTAGGGTTCAAATTATAGTCTGAATGAACCCTAGTTCATATTTAGTTGTATTTAAAATTCATATTTATATTTAAAATTATTCCCTGAGTATATGCCAGGTTTTTAATTCATTTATGTTGTCTATATGTATTCTCTATGTAATACTGCAAAATCGTTGCTTTTTTGTTTCTTGTGGTTTTGAATTAGCCTGTCATTGAATATGAGAGGGTAGGTAGCAAAGATAATGTGTAAAGGTCCCTTTAAGAACAAGCTCTGAATAAGAGTCCACCCATTAGCTAACACTATTTAATGCCAGACCTTGGATGAGTGCTCCCACCCCCTTATGAAGTCATCCAATGTATGATGAAACGCGTTGAGCAGGAGCTTATCCTGTGATCCACCAATCACTGTCTCCACGTGTTTCCAGATGCCGCTCTGCTATATCTTGATCTGGGACGCTGGATACCGGTAACAGAATGCATTGGAGCAGTGACTGTTACATACTTTTTACAATTTTAATCTGGTACGTATAATATATGCATCGGCCTATTGTTTAATAAATTACCTGTGTCACCAAATTGCGCCCCCTTTTCACTATATATATATATATATATATATTTTCTTTATACATAGGTAAAAATTAACCCCTTCCCCGCCACCAGCGATGAAGATAAATAAAGAACAGCCCGCCAGTGCATGCTGCCGCTAGAACTACAAGTGCAAGCATGCCCATGAATGACAAGGCATGCTTGCGCTAATAGTACTACTATCAGCAGCATGCCATGCCCCAAAAAGCGTTCCATACCCATGCCAAACAAACATGGCCTGGCACTCTAGCCATTACCCAGTTACTAATCATGATATTCCATCTATAAAATAAAAGTCAGAGAATTAGTTACAAATATCTGCAGATATGAAAGAAAGCCCACCCGCCACTTTCAAGGCTTCTCTGTTAGGTGGTCCTAACTCTAAACTTTAGAGTCCCATTTGTGGGTCACATACCAAATATCTTTCTAAACCAAGAGCTAACCTCTTATGAAGATCCCCAAATATCCAAACCAGCCACTCTGAGACCGCAACTGGGTAATGGCTAGAGTGCCAGGCCATGTTTGTTTTTTGTGCAAATTCCCCTAGCCTTGTGCACCTGCTATATAAATTACTTTATAAACTGATTTGAAGCAGCCTCTATCTTGGATATATATATATATTTTTTTGTATTTTATTCCATGGTCTCCCTAGATTGGTGGTAATCATATTCTCGATGCAATCCTGACAGAAGAAATACCTTCACGAGTTTCCCTGCTGAAGAAATCCTGACATGGAAAAAATTCCGACAACAAAAATTACGCACAATTTTAATTATCGACCAAAAAATTTATCTACACATAAATTAGCAACATCTAAAATACCAGACAATTAACAAATCCTGACAATTATAATCCCTATTTGACATAATAACAATTTATATTGTCATTTATTTTTGTAACGTAAGTTTTAGGCTTAGGCTGCAGGGAGGGAATGGAGCTTAGAAGGGGAGTTTTAGGCTTAGGCTGCAGGGAGGGAATGGAGCTTAGAAGGGGAGATTTAGGGTTAGGCTGCGGGGAGGGGAATGAAACTTAGAAGGGGAGACTTAGGGTTAGGCTGCAGGGAGTGGATGTACTTCAGAAGGGAAGACATAGGGTTAGGCTGCAGGAAAGGGAGGGTTATGCTAAGAATTGGCATAAGGGTTGGGGTAGGGTAAATTTAGGGTTTGGCTGCTGGGAGGGAACGGATCTTAGAGGGGAGACTTAGAGTTAGGCTTCAGGGAAGGCAGGGTTAGGTTAATGGAAGGAGAGGGAGGGTTAGGGTAAGAATTAGTTTAAGGGTTGGGATAGGGGAAACAATTGTCATATTTTAAGTTATAATTATTTACCGGTCATCAGTAGGCTTTGCAAAAAATGACAATAAAAATTGTTATGTCAAGTCAGGATAATATTTGTCGGTCGCAAAAAAAAAAATGACCAAAAAATTGTTATGTCAAATCGTGATTATATTTGTCAAGATTTGTTAATTGGCAGGTATTTTAGCTATCGCTAATTTATGTGAAGGGAATTTATTTCTGTCGATAATTTAAATTGTCGGTAAATTTTGTTGTCGGGATTTTTTATGTCAGGATTTCTTCAGTAGGGAAACTCATGTAAGTATTTCTTCCGTCGGGATTGTTTGCACCAGGAATTTTTACCAGACCCCCCTATATATATAACCCTTTCCCTTTCCTCCCCATAATAATAACAGCTATCGGGAGGAGGAAAAGGGGGTATAGGAGGAGTCAGCTGGAATACTTACACTAACGCCATCCTCAGATGCTGTTCTTTATTGTAATGGTTTGTTAAAAACCCGCACTGACAGTAAGTAAATATAGCGATCAGCTGGCTCGTGATCAGGAATGCTGCTGCTATTGATCATCATGGTTTCCATGGCAGAGAAAGCATTGTAAATATGAAAAACTTAACCTGAAAATAGCCATTATATGATGAAAACGAAGTTTATGATGCTTAGTAAATGGAGCCCAATATCTACCACTTAAACTCTCTCTCTCTCTCTCTCTCTCTCATGAACGCTACATAGTTATATTTATGATAATTCTGATAAAAAATACATTGTGTTAAATTAGTATACTGGGGAAACTGAAGACCCTCAGAAACTGTTGTATGCTGTCTGAAAATACCTTTTTGGCGTATGTGACAAGTAATGAGTAGTGTGTAATGTAAACAGGGAGAATAAGTCATTGCAGCACAGGCCAGGGGCCAGATTTACTAAGCTGCGGGTTTGAAAGTGAAAGTGGATATGTTGCCTGTAGAAACCAATCAGATTCCAGCTGACATTCTCTAGTATATAATAGGAAAGTGAGAGCTAGAATCTGATTGGTTGCTATGGGCAACATCTCCACTTTTCCAAACCCACAGCTTAGTAAATCTGGCCCCAGGTGCTTGTTTTCGATTAAACCTTTGCCTTACATAAGTCATACAACCTCAGGTGAGGTCAGGGTGAGACATAACAGTATAGTAGGAAAATACTACTTAGTGGACCGTATTCAGACTTTAGTGTTTAATAAGTATGCACAGATTTGCAAATATACGCGCCTAAGTTGCAAGGCAACACCCAGGACACTCCCCTCACACTTACGGATTTTAGCAGAATTCCGCCACCATAGGGCAATTTTAACTCAACGTGCATATATTTGAGCTTAAGTTGCTTAGGTACGTGCCTACTTTCCTAACTACGCCCATATTAGGCCACTTAAATGCCTGCCCCCACCCACTTTCACTTCACTTTCTACGTTCGGAGGACTGGAATGCCCCTTTGAACGTATCTCACTAAGCAGGGATTTGAAGTCTGTGCCTAATGGATTTCCGTGCCAAAATCCTATTTAGCTTGCGTAAAAAACATGAGCAGTTTATCCGATCCTAAAAATACGCATGGAAAAAGAATCAAAATCATAAGTGTGAATACGGTCCGGTATAATTATTAAAATATAGGTTTCAATCAAAAACTTGAGGCTACACTGTGTTAGACTCATTTATGTGACTAAACCAATAATGCAACTAATCTTAAAATGTACATCTCAGAAACACAGGTCCTAATATTTAGTGTTCATACTGTACATTACACCTAGCAACTTGGTTGTGTCTAACAAGCCTTACAAGTGTATTCCCAGCAAGAATGGAAGTAGTTTTCTGTCAGCAGATTGGTAATTGGTTAGAGATGAAAAATAGGAAATGCCTTCTACAGAGTTGATTTTTCCTCCCCATGGTCATGAAGTGAGGTGGATATTTTTCACTCATAAAATTTCAAATGGATTACATTAGAAATATCATAAGTCAAAATAGAGACCATTGCAACTGCTAGCAGTTCCAGTCCACAAGTCTTGGCAAATAACAATTATTTCTTTCATAGGGATCAATGTACTTGTGTGTTTGTGAAAATGGTAATGGGATATCTGTGAGAATAAAGAAACACAATGGTAATTGTATTGATTATCTCATATATACAGAGATTATCCCATTATTTCTAGCGCTATTAATGCAGATGCATGAAGTGAAAGATGAACATAATCAGCCAAAAGGTGGACAATTTAACAGCAATGAAACCATTACTTATCTGATTTATCTTATTTCATTATTACTGGGGAATGTAAGAAAGCGCAGCATTGTTAATGATCTTTGCTGTGGACTCCCACTGATCAGTGAGTGCCTATTAAAAGCAATATATGTGCAACAAACAGGGTATATGTTCTTTTTACTGTGGATATGATATGCTTATGATAAAGATGCGATAAACAGCCTCTTGAATTATACATCATACATGGTTTAATGTAGATGGTATAATGTAAAAATGAATATAAAAATAATATTATACATTCAAATATAGTTACTAACAGTGGTCTCAGTAGAAATTTAGTAGTGAGCTAATGTCTGCTTCCCCATTGTACAACAATAACCCTACAAACAGTCACACACACCCATTACAGAATTACTCCCTTACCATAACTCCCCACCACCCCGCTTTTGAGGGACAGTCCCAATTTTAGAATCTCTTTTCCTCTGTCCTGATGGAGAAAGCTCTGTTTTGAATGGGGAACAGGCTGGACGATTTGTTCTGTCATTGTTGTTCCTCTATGCAAAGCAAATCCCCATAGCTACTTCCAGCAATACCTACATAGATTTAAGGAATTTAAGGAGGAGAGAGAGAGAGAGAGAGAGAGAGAGAGAGAGAGAGAGAGAGAGACTCAAAGGGTAGGACTGATTGAGGCATAAGCTACATACAGAGACTCTGGAGGCATGAAGTAAATTAACAGGAGCCTTTAAACGAGTGATTCGTTTGCAATGCAGACATTTGCATTACACAACAAATAGACCATTGACTCTTTTTCAGATAGTGCTAACCAGCATTATTTGTCCAACTGATTATATAATAATAAACTAATGTTATGTTCTTTCATTTCATTACATCATAACTATTACATCATATCCATAATAGATCATTTCTCCTTTTTTTTTTTTAAAAAAACACTTCATTATTCATTACAATGATTATCATTTGAAGTCCTGCTATTATTTATTGTTGAAATTTCATGAGTGGATTTAACATATCCTGCATTTGATGTGTGTTTGATCTCTTTTTTGTATTATGTATCTGTCTTGTGCCCTTTTGTTGCTCTAATTAATTAAAATATGGAGAAATAAATATATTCAATTTCTAATCTCAGTTGTGTGGCTATTATGGTTTATTTTTAGTGTGTATGTTTTTAGAGGCAACATCTCAGTAACACTTTATTTAGGATAAAACAAACAACTTAATGAACAGTGTTTACCTTATATAAGGACTCACCTCCAAGTGTTAATCTATACAAGTGTCCTGTACCACTACTACTGTGGAACCACTGAAACTCTGAGAAATAATCAGTGAAAGCTTAAACAGCAAGCAATCAGAACACAGCATTATGACAGCATTTAAGTACAACTATTGCAGTTGAGAATATCAATAAATACCCAAAAATATGCAAATATCTAGCAGCGTTGGGTTCTCATCCGGTGGTTCATGTACCAGACTGTGCCAGGTAAGATTTAATATACACTGCTCAAAAAAAATAAAGGGAACACTAAAATAACACATCCTAGATCTGAATGAATGAAATATTCTTATTAAATACTTTGTTCTTTACATAGTTGAATGTGCTGACAAAATCACACAAAAATTATCAATGGAAATCAAATTTTTTAACCCATGGAGGTCTGGATTTGGAGTCACCCTCAAAATTAAAGTGGAAAAACTTTGATTTAATGTCCTTACAACAAGTCAAAATGAGGCTCAGTAGTGTGTATGGCCTCCACGTGCCTGTATGACCTCCCTACAACGCCTGGGCATGCTCCTGATGAGGTAGCGGATGGTCTCCTGAGGGATCTCCTCCCAGACCTAGACTAAAGCATCCGCCAACTCCTGGACAGTCTGTGGTGCAACATGGCGTTGGTGGATAGAACGAGACATGATGTCCCAGATGTGCTCAATTGGATTCAGGTCTAGGGAATGGGCGGGCCAGGCCATAGCATCAATGCCTTCGTCTTGCAGGAACTGCTGACACACTCCAGCCACATGAGGTCTAGCATTGTCTTGCATTAGGAGGAACCCAGGGCCAACCGCACCAGCATATGGTCTGAGGATCTCACCTAATGGCAGTCAGGCTACCTCTGGCGAGCACATGGAGGGCTGTGCGGCCCCCCAAAGAAATGCCACCCCACACCATTAGTGACCTACTGCCAAACCAGTCATGCTCAAGGATGTTGCAGGCAGCAGAACGTTCTCCATGACATCTCCAGACTCTGTCACGTCTGTCACATGTGCTCAGTGTGAACCTGCTTTCATCTGTGAAGAGCACAGGGCGCCAGTGGCGAATTTGCCAATCTTGGTGTTCTCTGGCAAATGCCAAACGTCCTGCA
>WWET01001512.1:216422-252759 GCA_011038615.1 Limnodynastes dumerilii | reverse complement strand
TATTGATAATTTTTGTGTGATTTTGTTGTCAGCACATTCAACTATGAAAAGAACAAAGTATTTAATAAGAATATTTCATTCATTCAGATCTAGGATGTGTTATTTTAGTGTTCCCTTTATTTTTTTGAGCAGTGTAATATGTTAGGCACCAAGTGGCATTTATAAAAATGCAAAAATATGTAAAACACAATGTATTTCAAAATATTGGTTAGCATTGGGATTGGTTATGGATGTGCATGATAATATAAATATGTAGAAATAAAACAGGGAAGTCTAAAAATAAAGGAAAAGGGGAAGTGAGAGGCGGAGCCATTGTAAGGTGAAAGGATTGAGTTGCAAGTTTAGAATCATGAGCTTGAGGATATAACTGCAGATATGAGAAAATCTGTAGGTATACTTCCATAAAAAGACTGCATATTTCTTTTCATAGATGTTCAATAGGATTCAATCAGGGCTCATACAATACAACACCACCTTCAATGTGTTGTTCTTTTTCATTCTTGGGTGCTTTTAGCTGAGGGTTTTGGATAATTATCCTGTTGGTGGACCCATGACCTGCGACAGAGCTTTCTGACACTTGCCATTACGTTTTACTCCAGAATGTTTTAAGATTTCATTGTGTACTGCGCAGTAAGTAAGTAAGTAAGTAAGACACAGCAAAGCAGCCACATAATACAACCGAGCCATACAATCCCCATGTTTTGCGGTAAACATGATGGACCTGATTCACACTTAAGAAGCTGCGGCTTCTTAAGTGCGCATCTGAACGAAATTACCTACTGCGCATGCGTTCAATGAACAGTTTCCCAGAAGTTATGGCGCTTGTCAGGAATTCATTTTAGCAAATTTAACTCTGGCCTTTTTATGTTACTCATGAAAAGTGAAATTCTCTGTGTCTTTTTCATGGAGCCCACTGCTGCTTAAAAAGCATTGGATGGTGCAATCTGACACTTATGTCGCTTGACCTTTGCTCTTTACCATTTTCAATATCCTTCTGTTTAATATAGGGACTATTTTCCTCTTTTATAGACCTTAAATTTCTTAATAATATTTGCCCTTGCCAATTTTTATGTCAACAATCAAAGTGTCGATAGGTCAAATTGTAGAAGGGTCAAAATGTCGACAGTTGAATATTGTTAGTATTATATATATATTATATATATTATTACATTTCTGTCTGCATTACATTCAGTTGAGATGTTAAAAATAACATAAAACTCAATTGTCAACATTTTGACTTGTCTACATTCTAACCTGTCTACATTTCATACCAAACCCATATTTGCAATTGTAATCACTGAAACTTCAAGCTGCTTGAAGATGGTCTTGTAACCTTTACCTTAAACATGCTTTTTCTATCATTTCCTTTATAAAGGAACAGCAGGGACATCTTTATCAATTTAAATAAACTAGATGACTGATTAAAAGATGGAAGAAAGCAATTAGTTTGATATATCACTATACACAAATGATCTAGAATATATGGTATGTAGTACAAGTAAATAAGTTCAGACCATTTTAGCAGAAGAATAAATAATCATTTACCGTATATCTTTTAAACGTTTCTTTGCTTTATTCTATAACACAAGTGACAATATCTTTTAAATTTCATCCTATTTTCAGGAGGAATGAAGCATTGTTTCAATGAGCTGTAAGAGTACCAACAAATTTGTAGGTCTGAATGTCTGAATAATATTAGTCTACCAGAATTGTTGTTGGTAACAAGTAAAATGATTGATCTTTCGGGTTCTGTTCGTGCTCTGAAATTCACACAGCCGACAGCTAATTGTATCTATTTAGAAAATGTCAGTAATTACAAAGTTCCATCGTAGACCCGCCACAAGACATGATGGTTCCCAACACAAGACCTAACACTGACAGGTTAGTGGACTTAGGCTGTAGGGAGGGTATGTAGTGTAGCAGAGTAGTCTTAGAGTTAGGCTGCAGGGAGGGGATGCATCAGAGAAGGGGAGACTTTAGGTTTAGGCTGTGGGGAGAGGATGGAGCGTAGAATGGGAATCTTAAGGTTAGGCTGCAGGGAGGGGATGGGGCCTAACAGGGGAGACAGTGTTAGGCTGTGGGAAGGGGATAGATCGGAGAAGGGGAAGGTTAAGTTTAGAATAATGGAAGGGGAGGGTTAGGATGAGAATAAGGGTTGGGGTTGGAAAAAGTACTAACTAGTTGGAACAACAGATTCCTGCAGAGGAACTTCGATTCTGTGTTTTTGGCAGGGCAGGAAAAGTCGCTGGTGGTGGGACATCTTAAATGCACTGTCGAAAATGACCCTGTTGTAAAATGCATTCCTTATTCCAATTGATCATTGAATCCAACAGTAGACTAAACTAATTGTTGTCAAGGACTCTGGGAATTTGGGATCCGGCTCAGGGACCCTTGGGTTATCAGTAGACAGTCGAAACTTTGGGGCCTTGATGTAGAGCTTGCTCATTAGTTGGGCCACACAAAATGGAAGTTGCTCAATCAATTCATAGGTAAATGCAAACAGGTGCAAGAAAGGCAAGGGTAATCTGCTAGCCACAGAAACACAGGAAAAGAAATGCCCCAGCAACACTGCCAATTAACCAGTAGCAGACTATACTGTTCTATCTGTAAAATAAAACGCAGAAATGTCCGTTACACATATTTGAAAATATATGATAAGTATACACAAAAAGAAAGTCTAGCCATATAATATGGATAGAAAAGGAACTATTTAGTGGTGCACATGTCTTTAGAATAATAAATGTCAACTCTCACAGGATATGAATTGAACAAAAATATAAAGTTTAATAGAATAAATTAAAACAACATTGTAGTAAAATATGAAGAATTATTATTACAAACCATGTATAGCATAATTACCACATAGGAGCAACTGTTTGTAAGTTCCACAGCCATTATCATTATCATTCCCTTTGTGAAGAAAATCTCACATGTGACTTTAATAATTTCTTTGGACAGCCTATGTGGTATTTGCGCAATTGAGGTACTTTAAGACTAATTGATAGTATATATTCAATTTATTCACTATGTTAGAATTATTTTACAATACATTCATATGAAGAGTCTAATAACTATTGACATTAGAGGATTTCATTATAATTCTACCTCCTTGTGATTTTTTCTTATGATATAAATTATCCCTTTTCTGTTATTGTTTCAACTCTCACACATCCAGATGTCACAATCTTCTACAAGATGGCTTGATGATTGGCTACAGCTGATATAAATACGATTTCCTGTGACTTACCTGGACACAGTTCCTTGACAAAGCTCAGGCGAAACGCGTGTCGGACGTTCCTCGCAAACGTACAGTTGTGCATCGGGGGTTTGCATCATCTGATGACCAGTGTTTTCTTCTTAGTTTCCTGTCGACCTGAATTTGCAATCCAATGAGGGACATCTACTGTCTGAAAAAGGTGAAGCGCTGGCCATGGGGCAGCTCGTGTTTACATATAGGGACAGGTTCCGGTTTATATATAGCGGGTTAATGGCATTTTCTTCTATCCAGTAATTATGCTATACATGGTCTGTAATAATAATGTTTAATATTTCGCCTACAATGTTGTTTTAATTTGTTCTATTAAACTTTGTATTTTTATTCAATTCATATCCTGTGGGAGTTGACATTTATTATTCTAAAGACATGTGCACTGCTAAATACTTGTCCTAACCATATTATTTGGCTAGACTTTCTTTTTGTGTATAACTATTGCCCTACAACTATATTGGTAGCACCTCCCTGAATGGGAAGTTATTGTCTTATTACAATAATTAGGTTGGTGCAGTGTATTATTGTATCTATTTCAAATATATAATAAGCCAGCAGCCATCGTCAAGGCCTTTCTGCTCATGGTGCTCCTAACTCTAACAATAAGAGACCCAATGTTGGGTCATATATTTGTGTTTTTAAATTGAGAGCTAACTAACCTCAGGAGGCACCCCTTAAAGTCTCCAAAATAGCTGCTTTGCAACAACACCTCCTCTCAGCTGCTGCTCCCAGACATGCTCCCAAACAGTATACACACAAAATGGAAGTTGCTCAGATCAATTCATAGGTAGATGCAAACAGGAGCATGAAATGCATCATTTGCTGAGGCACTAGGAGGTAAGGAGGAGAGAGAGCCTAATGAGCATCAGAGGACCCAATGAGTATCACGAGGAAGAGAGGAAGCAGAGCTCCTAATGAGTTTATACAGACTGAACTGCACTATAGTTAGTTGCAGAAGTAGAGTTCAGAGGGTTGGATGGAGTGCAGAAGCTGGTAATGCAGGGGATGGTGAGAGCTACGCTCTGGGCCGCAGATGAAAAGCTGAACCTTAGCAGTGCAGAGTGATAACTGAGGACTGTACTCAGCTTGAGGGTGGATTGCTGGAACGTATAGTGCACAGCAATGGCTGAGAACTGCATACAGGCCACTGATGGTACTGCAGAGCAATGATGAGAAACTGGAAGCACTTGGTTAGAGCACGGCAATCACATGACCACTTCCAGTATGGCCATACTCAATAGTCAAGCAAGACAGACAGCCATGGATCACAGGCCAGCCAGAAACAGGGAGGACCAGGGAATCATAATAAACAGGCAGCACTGGTCCCGAGACAGTGTGGCCAGCAAAACCCATGGTGATAGAGAAAGAGTAAGATAAACTTTCCAAGTCTAATATATAAAAGGAAACTTAATATAAAATATAACCACTCCAGACTGAACAAGTATCCTCCAGACTTCCCATTACAAGCTAATTGATTCACAAAATGTTTAGCTTATTGAATTCAACCATTTTCTCACATCAAAAACTTAGTGTGTGCAATAAAAACATAGTAGATTTAATTATCCCAAATGACAGTGATACACAAAGTGATGTTGTATTTACTATATGTTTGGTGATGAATACCAATCAGTGTACAGTGTTAAGCTGCTATAGCATGTTTTAATGACCTTGCACCTGTCTGTTACAATGACTATGTTAGGTTCTATTCTTCTCCTTCACCAAGGCTGCCCCCAGAATTTGTGGGGCCCAGGTTGTGGCACTCCACCCCTGTGTGACATCATACGCTTTGACATCACATATATGTAAGACGCAAGGGACCTGCAGGAGCCATTCACAGCAGGTTAATGGCTTGTTTTTAAGAAGTCCTCTATGTGCATTGGCCTGCTGATGTGCAGCCTGGTACAGCTTTCCAGTTGCAGGTACTAGCGGTACCTAGGTACTAGCGGTAGGAGACTGGTGACAGTAATTCATCTGTTTCCTACCACCCATACCTGCTACTGGAGAGCTGAGGTGAGTATCAGGTCTCTGAGCCTGAAAATCTAGTCTTACAGTCCTCCCCTGATGGTGGCACTTGACAACAGCCAGCCATAAAAAATAAAAAAAACATTTAATACCCGAAATATGAAAACGATCATTGCATTAAATACCCCTAAAAATAAAAAAATAAAATGTTTTTTTTATACCCCAAATATGAAAACGATCATTGCATTAAATACCCCTACAAATCCACAAAATTGTCATTAAATACACCAAATATGAAACCGAACACTATAATCAATATCCCAAGTAATACAAAAAAATTGTCATTTAATAACACTAATTGTAGAATACATTAAATACATAAAGAAAATAATGACATTAAAATAATTAATAAAAAGAAGTACTTACCATCTTGAATTGGATCCCATCTTCCAAGCTTTTAATAAGTGGGGGAAGTCTTTGCAAAAAACACCGCCGCAACTCATGTCCTGCAAGTAGGACATCCCAACGCTAATGACAGCTCTGCTGTCATTTGGGTATATTGATACCCTTACATGTAAAAAAGGGGGGTAATGCTGGGGGACAGCACTGGGGTGTGAATATACCAATGAATCAGTTAATGAAATACAAAACCCAAATGGAAAATATCAAGTGATGATATACAAAGCATAAATATCAAATTAAAAGAAATAACTAAAACTTGAGCAGTGGCACACAGGAGGGAAAAACAAGTCCTATATAGTCTTATGTTCAACAAAGAGATGCTCCGTGTGAATTAAAAGACACTCCAAATAAATGGGAAACAGGAAGATAAAAGTGAGAAATAAAACAACTGTTAATATTTGCAACACAAATTATCATAAATTCATATGTAGTAGTGGGATGGATCTTCAGTGGAAGTAAAAGACCACTGATATGCGGCCAGATACTGAACACACTAGTGTTTCGACTAGATGGTCCGACTAGAGATCCCCAGGTATCAAATAAACATAATGGTCCGATTAGAGATCCCCCAAGGTATCAAATAAACCCAGAAACTATGACTTTATGTGGTTAAAACATAAGCTTTACTGGGTATAGTTAAAACAAACATTAGTAAAAATAAATTATTAATTGCCTAGGAATAACGAATGGAACTTTCCATACCCCAGATAGCAGAGGACACCAATATCAGTGAGTCTTTGTCACCCGTGAAGACGTCTCCACTATGGGCAGCGAGGGCAGACTGGATGGCAAAGCGGGATCGGGTAACAAAAGTCGTCCGACATGCTGGAGATGGAAACTCTGTTTCACTGCGGCGGAAGTCCTTTTGTGGAACACCTGGCAATCTGTTTGATCACCATCCGTTTCGGATGTCTCTCCTTTCTCAAAAGTGATTGATCTTTCTTCCGGAGTTGTTTATAAAGGGTTCCTTCAGCTGTGTTCCATTCAAGTCTGATGGAATGCTTTGTTCCCTTACAGAGTGGTATCTAGAACATTTGTACATCCTGTATGCCGCTGCTTTCTATATCAGCCATAGTTAATAACATGCTTATTTTCCTTGCTATTACTCCAAAATAAAATTATTATAAAAATGGGACACATGGATAAAATAATAAATAAATACCTTCATTGAGCATCATTTTTTTAATTTTGTGAAAAACTCTGTCGGAAGAGGTACTGAATTTAGCATAAAGTGCATATATATAACAGTGCATTTTTTTATCCTAAAGTATGTGATGAACATTCTACTTGTGTATTAAAATTAAAAGAATGCGTGTATGGTTATAACTTACACTGTGACCGGATTCGTAAATCGTGTAAGTTTAAAGTGCGTGTAAAATTGTGTGATGATACAAACACATTTAAATGGAAACATAGTATAATTAACAACAACAAAAACATTGTGATAAATCTGATTGGCATGGAACATGGTTACCTCCTATTGACATTCTCAAATAGGAGAATTTTACAATACAAACAATATACAAATACTCTAATATTATGCATATATAGTTCTAATGAAAATAATATTCCATGAAATATAAATCATACCAATGATACAAAAGGACATTCTACAATTATCATATCAAATGTCCAATGGTGCATATATTTTGACAGTGATAAAATACATATAGTGAGTCACCATCTTTTTATCTTAAATGGATCAAGTTCAAATATACTTGAAAAAAATAACCTATATATAGGTGAAAAATATATAAAGGCGCAATAAGTGTGGATGGGGTAAAGGAGGAGTATCTCTCCGGGGATGTGGGATGCTCCTAAAATAAACATGTACCCAATAAAAACATGTATTAAAATCATGAGATAAAAGATAAATGGGAGGAATTATATGACCGGAACCAATCAATGCTGGACCCTAAGAAATTTCTACTGATTATGGAATTGGACTGGTGGCTACCTGAAAATATAAAGATACACTACCTCCTAAGCATATCACCATCCCCTCTATGGGGACCTAATATATCCTGAGTATTTGCCCTAATCTTAAGAGGTGCCGCACGGCTTCCTACTGTATCTATGGATGTGGACCAGACATCAGGAGAAACAGGTCTAAAAATGTCCAATGGGGGGTAAATCTATAAAAAGTCCTGTAATATATCCATAAATCATGGGGTCATGGGGAAGGCTACAGTAAGTGTAAATACTGATTCCCCATCGAATAGGGTCTAGTTAAATGACTCTAACTAATATTATGCATATATAGTTCTAATGAAAATAATATTCCATGAAATATAAATAATACCAATGATACAAAAGGACATTCTACAATTATCATATCAAATGTCCAATGGTGCATATATTTTGACAGTGATAAAATACATATAGTGAGTCACCATCTTTTTATCTTAAATGGATCAAGTTCAAATATACTTGAAAAAAATAACCTATATATAGGTGAAAAATATATAAAGGCGCAATAAGTGTGGATGGGGTAAAGGAGGAGTATCTCTCCGGGGATGTGGGATGCTCCTAAAATAAACATGTACCCAATAAAAACATGTATTAAAATCATGAGATAAAAGATAAATGGGAGGAATTATATGACCGGAACCAATCAATGCTGGACCCTAAGAAATTTCTACTGATTATGGAATTGGACTGGTGGCTACCTGAAAATATAAAGATACATTACCTCCTAAGCATATCACCATCCCCTCTATGGGGACCTAATATATCCTGAGTATTTGCCCTAATCTTAAGAGGTGCCGCACGGCTTCCTACTGTATCTATGGATGTGGACCAGACATCAGGAGAAACAGGTCTAAAAATGTCCAATGGGGGGTAAATCTATAAAAAGTCCTGTAATATATCCATAAATCATGGGGTCATGGGGAAGGCTACAGTAAGTGTAAATACTGATTCCCCATCGAATAGGGTCTAGTTAAATGAATATATAATAAATACATAAATACTGAAATAAATAGATGATTAAGTAAGTTAATAAATAATTAAATAAATAAATCAATACCACATCTGTGAGGGAACATCACCTGTCTTAGAGTGTCTTTCTTGACCTACGATACCTGGTATTCCCTGGAGGTCTCCCATAAAGGTACTAACCAGGCCCATACCTGTATGGCTTCCGAGATCGGACTGATTCAGGCTCATCCAGGTCGGTGTGTTTGTAGTTAAATGGTACTCACTGAAACGTAGTGATGTCCTCTGTGGAAAAAAAGGGGAATAGATATCATAAAATCATCAAAGAAACCATTTCAATTCAAAATCGCGGTTCAGACCTGACAGTTCTAGGGTGTTCAAATTAAATATACATTCCACCTCAGTTTTGGCTAGATTCGAATCAACATCATATTTTCGCCAATGGGGATATACTTTATTTATGCCGCAAAAACTAACGATGGCGGAGGGATCACATTTATGATGATTTTTGAAATGTGAAGACATGGGATGCGCCTCCAGACCTTTTTTGATGTTGCGAAGGTGTTCTGACCATCTCACCTTCAAAGGTCTGGAGGTGCGTCCCACATACTCCAGTCCACACTTACATTGGATGACATATATACAATTAGTGCTATTACAGGTGATGAACTCATTGATTTTCATGTCTTATTGGTTAGATGATTTATAGTTTACCACTTTACTAGGACCCTTGGTATTTTTACAAAGGGAGCAGTACCCACATCTATAGAAACCTTTTCAGGTCACCTTTGATGGAACAGATTTAACATCTGTAAAGGCGCTTTTAACGAATTGATCTTTGAGGTTAGGAGCCTTCCTGTAAATGAACCGGGGAAGGGGGCCTATGTGTCCTGCTAGTTCCGTATTTCCTTCTAGTACATGCCAGTGTTTTTTCACAATGCGTTCCACATCATGTGTTGACTGGTGTATTGACTTATGAACGACACTTCTGTTTTTAGTGAATGTGGTTTTGGTTGCGAAACCAATAGCATGTCTCTGTCCATCTTTGCTACTTCCTCCACAATGGTGTCTAACCTTGATATCTCATAGCCTTTATTGACAAACTGTTCCATCATAATAGCAGCATGGGTTAAGTAGGATGCCATGTCCGTGCAGTTTCTCCTTACTCTCATGAATTGTACCTTAGGGACATTTTTGAACCAGAGGGGATGGTGATTGCTAGATCTGGTAATGTAGGAGTTAGTGTCGGTTTTTTCACATCATTTTGTGTTTTAAGTAACCCTCTCTCTACATATTTAAATCTAAAAAGTTCACTGATGATTCACTAAAATCAAATGTTAAACAAATGTTGCGATCATTTATATTTAAAAATTTACAAAAATCCTCCAATTCCTCTTTAGTGCTTCCCCATATAAATAAAATATCGTCAAAATAACTCCTCCAGGAGACCAGATTCACCCCTCCTTTGGGTACAACCTCTTTTTCCCAATACGCCAAAAATAAATTTGCATAGCAGGGGGCGAATCTGGTCCCCATGGCGGTTCAACATATTTGTAGGTAAAAGTCATCCTCAAATTTAAAATTATTAAAATTTAAAATAAACAAAATACTGTCTAAAATGAAGTCCACTATATCAGGATCTATCTCTGATCTCGCTAAATAAAACTGCACAGCCTCCAACCCCTTCTTGTGGTCAGTTTTATAGCGCTTTTAAAGTGGTACACCCCCCATATTATGCTTGTTTCAGTGAGTACCATTTACCTACGATCACACCGACCTGGATGAGCCCGAATCCGTCCGATTTCGGAGGCCATACAGGTATGGGCCTGGTTAGTACATGGATGAGAGACCTTCAGAGAATACCAGGTATCGTAGGTCAAGAAAGACACTCTAAGACAGGTGATGTTCCCTCACAGACGGGGTATTGATCTATTTATTTATTTATTTAAATATTTATTAACTTACTTAATCATCTATTTATTTTCAGTATTTCAGTATTTATTACATATTCATTTAACTAGACCCTATTCGATGGGGAATCAGTATTTACACTTACTGTAATCTTCCCCATGACCCAATGATTTATGGATGTATTACAGGACTTTTTATAGATTTAACCCCCATTGGACATTTTTAGACCTGTTTCTCCTTATGTCTGGTCCACATCCATAGATAGGAAGCCATGCGGCACCTCTTAAGATTAGGGCATAGATTCAGGATATATTAGGTCCCCATAGAGGGGATGGTGATATGCTTAGGAGGTAGTGTATATTTACATTTTCAGGTAGCCACTAGTCCAATTCCATAAACAGTAGAAATTTCTTAGGGTCCAGCATTGATTGGTTTCGGTCATATAATTCCTCCCATTTATCTTTTATCTCATGATTTTAATACATGTTTTTATTGGGTACATGTTTATTTTAGGAGCATCCCACATCCCCGGAGAGATACTCCTCCTTTACCCCATCCACACTTATTGCACCTTTATATATTTTTCAACTATATATAGGTTATTTTTTTCAAGTATATTTGAACTTGATCCATTTAAGATAGAAAGATGGTGACTCACTATATGTATTTTATCACTGTCAAAATATATACACCATTGGACATTTTTTATTTGATATGATAATTGTAAAATATCCTTTTGTATCATTGGTATTATTTATATTTCATGGAATATTATTTTCATTAGAACTATATATGCATAATATTAGAGTATTTGTATATTGTTTGTATTGTAAAATTCTCCTATTTGAGAATGTCAATAGGAGGTAACCATGTTCCATGCCAATCAGATTTATCACAATGTTTTTGTTGTTGTTAATTATACTATGTTTCCATTTAAATGTGTTTGTATCATCACACAATTTTACACGCACTTTAAACTTACACGATTTACGAATCCGGTCACAGTGTAAGTTATAACCATACACGCATTCTTTTAATTTTAATACACAAGTAGAATGTTCATCACATACTTTAGGATAAAAAAATGCACTGTTATATATATGCACTTTATGCTAAATTCAGTACCTCTTCCGACAGAGTTTTTCACAAAATTAAAAAAATGATGCTCAATGAAGGTATTTATTTATTATTTTATCCATGTGTCCCATTTTTATAATAATTTTATTTTGGAGTAATAGCAAGGAAAATAAGCATGTTATTAACTATGGCTGATATAGAAAGCAGCGGCATACAGGATGTACAAATGTTCTAGATACCACTCTGTAAGGGAACAAAGCATTCCATCAGACTTGAATGGAACACAGCTGAAGGAACCCTTTATAAACAACTCCGGAAGAAAGATCAATCACTTTTGAGAAAGGAGAGACATCCGAAACGGATGGTGATCAAACAGATTGCCAGGTGTTCCACAAAAGGACTTCCGCCGCAGTGAAACAGAGTTTCCATCTCCAGCATGTCGGACGACTTTTGTTACCCGATCCCGCTTTGCCATCCAGTCTGCCCTCGCTGCCCATAGTGGAGACGTCTTCACGGGTGACAAAGACTCACTGATATTGGTGTCCTCTGCTATCTGGGGTATGGAAAGTTCCATTCGTTATTCCTAGGCAATTAATAATTTATTTTTACTAATGTTTGTTTTAACTATACCCAGTAAAGCTTATGTTTTAACCACATAGAGTCATAGTTTCTGGGTTTATTTGATACCTTGGGGGATCTCTAATGGGACCATTGTGTTTATTTGATACCTGGGGATCTCTAGTCGGACCATCCGGTATTTCTCTAACAATAAGTGTGTTCAGTATCTGGCCGCATATCAGTGGTCTTTTACTTCCACTGAAGATCCATCCCACTACTACATATGAATTTATGATAATTTGTGTTGCAAATATTAACAGTTGTTTTATTTCTCACTTTTATCTTCCTGTTTCCCATTTATTTGGAGTGTCTTTTAATTCACACGTATCATCCCTTTGTTGAACATAAGACTATATAGGACTTGTTTTTCCCTCCTGTGTGCCACTGCTCAAGTTTTAGTTATTTCTTTTAATTTGATATTTATGCCTTGTATATCATCACTTGTTATTTTCCATTTGGGTTTTGTATTTCATTAACTGATTCATTGGTACATTCACACCTAAGTGCTGTTCCCCAGCATCACCCCCCTTTTTTACATGTATGTTTGTTAAGGAGTAGGACCCCTTGATGATTGAGGGCTGCTGCTAAGGTTTTATAGCGCTTTTAAAGTGGTACACCCCCCCATTTTATGATATTTATAGCCTTGGTCAGGCTGGGAAATACCGTTTCCATGGTGACCAAATCTCCACTTTGAGAAAGGGCCTCGGCTTGAAACGCGTCAAAAGGGTGACTTACCGGCTCCCGACGAACTCACCAAACCGAGAACACAGCACGTGGGACGGCATCTTCAGAGACTTATTAGATCTTTTATCCACCATGTTCTGGCACGAGGCGAGGGGAATCCGTGGATTGAGCTTTGTTGTTTTGTGTTTTATTGTGTTTTGTGGCTCATAGAAAGTCTGGTATGTTTAATAAATCAATGTTTTAAACATATTACACTTGATTTATTTTCTTTTTGTCTGTTTCAAGTGACACTGAAAATAGACTGCTGCCACACAGGATCCAAATTACTTTGCTCCATTTTATCATACAAGCTGCCTGCCATCTTAAAGATACTTTTATTGTAATAGCATAAATTGTTTATTATTTATAGCTTAGGAATTGATGTGTATAGTATAAGGTTTAGAAGAGGTGTGAGGAAACATTACTACACTGTTACAGTATAAATAGAATAGCATTTCAATGGTGCAGGCTATTACAGAAGCGCAATTAAAACACACATTGGATAAACATAAATTTTAAGCAAAATAAAGGGTAAAAAATAGGTCTAGGGTCATTATGGTAAAAAAAAATGCGCAGACTGGATGGGGCAAAAGGCTCTTACCTGTCATCACATTCTATGGGCCAGATTCTAGCTCTCACTTTCTTTTTAGATAATAGAGAATGTCAGCTAAAATCTGATTGGTTGCTACGGGCAACATCTCCACTTTTCCTAACCCACAGCTTAGTAAATCTTTTAGTAAACCATGTTTCTATAATTGCTTACGTAAATTTGAAAATCAATATACTTTTGAGCTGAACCAGAGTTTTAGCACAGCATATGCGCAAATCTGTTGTTCAAAATATTTGTGCCCTATTCACTTTTCTGGCATTTGGAACTCTGGATAGATGTTCCTGAAAATGAGCAGATTTTAAACAGAGTATGACCAGTTTTTAACTAAGGATAGGGCCACACACTTACACCAGCCCTGAATTGGAGCAAAGTTTTAGGTGGGAGTCAGGGAATCCAGCCTGCTACTGCACTCGCAGCAATACTAAACTGTCCACATCCTCATTTAAATACAGTACAATACAATACAGTATTATAGCGCAAAGCACGCAGATGTGGACATAGGCGGATAAGCTGCTCTTCTGTTCACATCCTGTGCACATGCGCAGTCCAAAAACCTGCTGCACATCCACCTAAAAAAAAATAGGTGCAAGCACACCTCTGGATCAGCCCTTTGGAGCACAACCCAGGAAAATGAATGTTGTGTATAATGAGAAATAAAATATATAATATATTAACAAGATGTCATCTTTGCAATGCACACTAAATAATTAGTGCATGGAAGTAATACAGCACATTAATTGTAAAATCACTCAGTAAATTGCATAATATTACTGCTCCTTCTAGCTGTGCAGTCTGTTATCTAGCTTCCCAGCAGACACTAACAATTCAAAAGATAGCTTGGTGAAAGATTTATAGCAAGGGTTTGTGCACAGCTGTAAATCGTCCACTGGAAGCAAAGAGAAGCACATCTGAGGTATTAAGAGGTTAACATCTCTTTGCTTTGCTGCTTTAGAAAAAAAAATGGAGCATTACAGAATCAAACAATTTAATGTAGTAGGAGGATCTCGCTTGAGAACCGCCTCAGCAGTAAATGAGATATCTGATCCAGGCAATAAGACAATCAGACTCTCTGTGAACTCCAGTGAATGCTTCAATATCTAAATTCCCAGAGGATCTTGCAGTCTTACAGTGCAGTGTTTCCAAATCCTGAGAAGTTTGCTTGATGTGTGTTTTATTTTTATTTTTTTATATCATGAATTGTTGATTTAACCACACTATCTTTTGGTTGGCTTGGAAAGACAGTGAGGGAGAAGCCAGAACAGGGAAGGATGCTGTGTGGGAAATGAATACAGCAACAGGAGAAGATGCAAACTTGTGTCACAAGGCTATCCACATCATCAAAGATCTTTGCAAGAAGCAAGTGGCTGACTTGGAAGAGAGAACTTGTTCAGAGTTTCTTTTGCTGTTACCGGACCAAAAGCCTCATATAACTGAGCAAGGTAAATGAAAATCCATTTGCTATGAATGTGTTGTATATGGTGCAGTCTCACAGAGGTTTTTGTTATATAGTGATGACAGTTATAGGGATAAGTAATCTTTGGTACTTCAGCTGTTGCTGAACTACAACTCCTAAATGTACCGACTGGCTTTAGGACGTTCAATAACAGCTAAATATATTGTAGTAGTAGATTGTTGTCTGTCACTTCTTGAATGTGTCCAGGTTAGTAAAAGTAGCATTCAGATATATGAAAATGTGATGAATGATTCAGATAAATGATGTTAAAGGTCTAAATTATTCTAGCACCATGGAAAGCTGATTTGTATTATCCTTAGGGCATATGGTGTCCATAATGCTTTAATAATTCAGAATCCCTGACATTACAATTACCTTGCAAATAATGAAAAATAACCAACCAGTTCTGTGACACAACTCCCTATAAGTGACTTTTATAATAAGCTGCCTATGAAACTGGTTGCACATTTTCTTTGCAATAAGTTTTTCCTATATACAGTGTTTGAATTGAATGTGAACTATCCCATTGTACATAATGACAAGAATAGCTAAAATATGACCATTGTGAATCTTATTAACTAACAAATTGTCCATGTAAGTTAAATGGGCATTTACCCAAACATGTAGATGTTTTCAATTTGTCACACCTTTAAAAGTCACCTGTGCAAACAAGGAATAAATGGCTCAATATCTGCTGTACACTATCACCATCTTGTACAGTTTATGTAGCAATATTGAAATGAAGTGACAACTGCAGAATGTAATATCGTCTGATTGATAATGAATGGCAGATAGTAATTCACAAGCAGATTACAGAGAGATATTGTATAACACTTGAATGTTAAACAAGTGGGAGCATTAGAGTAAGACGAGACAACTCTGTTTGTGCTACCTAATTAATCATCTATATACCATTTTATCACTTTCATAAATTCAATTCATCTAGGAGCACACTACACTTCCATTCTCATTTTATTTCTCATTTCATTTCTCATTTATTTTGAACATTACCTCTCCACTACTTTTATAACATCTCCAACAATAGGTTTGAAGATAAGAACATAAAAGCCTGTCAAATAGTACAGAAAATGTGCTGATCTACACAGCAGGATGTGTTATAATTATTATGTGAGTAAATTAAGATCTTGTCATTGGAAACAGAGACTTATCTCTCTGTAGTGAAGCAGGATTAGCACATTGCTCAGATTTCAACCCCTAACCTTCTTTTTCAGTATATTACTTGGCTTTTGTTAATAAGGATACCTATTGCAAAAGCCTAACACCGTGAGTAAAAGAAAATCCTATGGGTACAAATACCGAGTTAGGATACCACCCAGTAATGCTTCCCTTCAATAAATATGAAACTATTGTTAGTGTTGCAGGCTTAACTTTCTTATTGAATGTCACAAAAAGCCTCATGTTTTCTGGATTACCAGTGGCAGACATTTTATGGGTGAATCAATAGTCTTGAGAATACAGCCTATCATTTCATTAGAAACTAGAGCAAACATGGACAACAGGGCTGCATAGAGCCTTTGTCCTCTAGCAACTTTTTGCGCTGATGTCAAATTTATATGCTGTAGCTTGTAACATTTAATGCCTGTTGGTGTGGTTTGGTATTATATTATATGCTGTGTGTCTCTTTCTTTCATTAAATGTATTCTTTGAACTTATTACTAAAGTTATACATAATGGTACAGATCCTGGGCTATGAACGTCAGCTGCATTACTAACTGTGCGTGCGTAATTTTACTGGCAGCAATGATGTGCGCACGGCCGGTACGTTAAAGAGGACGGCCAGCGTTTTACGTATGCCGTATCTCCGCCATATAGGCAGAGATAGACATTTAAATTAGGGAGCGGGGTGGGGGAAGGCCCGTTACGACAAGGTCTGCAATCCGCAGACCAAGTTGTAATTTTTAAGTTAGGAATCTGAACACGTAAGTGTCCGGATTTTACTACCTTGAGCGGGGAGTGCAGGGGGCGCGCACTCCCCGCTACGCTGTCGTAATTAAAGACCATGCACATCCATAAGACGTGCGTTGGTCTGGATCCAGAACAATGGGTTGAACTAGTGCCTTGTGGACATTTGATCAGTGATGTCACTCTTTTGTTTTACATTGTAATTCTACAATTACATTAAAAATGTTAATCCAATGACGAGATGTAGTTAAATACTAAAAAAAGTCTTGCTGCCGGGGTTTGTGGTTTCAGAGTTTAGGGTAAGCTTAAGGCATGGTTGCCGACTCTCCCAGAATATCCGGGAGACTCCCGAAACTTGGGCAGGTCTCCCGGTATCCCGGGACAGCCGGCAAAGCTCCCGCAAGCCCCCCAAGGCATCAATTACTATACTAATCCCTAGCGTTACTAGGGATGTTCGGGGCTTGATGATGTCATCAAGCCCCGTCCATCCCCTGAAACGCTGGAGATTACAGGAGTGATTGACAGGGGGTGGGGCTTAATTAAGCGATTTGCATAAATCACGCCATTAAGCCCCGCCCCTTGCAGAAATCCATGGCTTCCCTCTGGGTCCTCCCGGAGGGAAGCTCTAAAAAGTCGGCAACCCTTGCTTAAGGGCAACGACAGAAAAATGATATACATATACATATGTTTTTTTTGACGCTTGCAAGGACAGACATTTGACAGCCGACCAACCTTATCATTTTCAAGCTCAAGTGTGTAAACATGAAAGTCGGGATTGGTACCCGGAGAGATTAAGAGAAATCCATACTGTAACCAGATTAAGAGGGAACACCCAATAGCAAATTTAATGCCCCTTGGCTGAAGTGTTATTTATGTTATCTCAGTCTGGATAGGTCAGAATGTATACACTGATGTGTGATGCAGTATGATAAAAACTTTGGTTGTTTTTAAAACCCAGACTGGAAAAAAATGAACATGTAGATTCAGCTTGATGTGTCACTATGAGACCGTGTAAATGTACAAGTACAGCTTTAGTACACATTTGAGAGGTCTGAGCACTTTACACATTGTAGACATTGAATATATGGACCAGACACACACACATTTCCTGTACATGCGGGGGTCTAAAGGTCCGCATGGAAGAGGGAAGTAAACTCTCCTGTCACTCCCCTCTCTCATGCAGAGTTATGGACATTTCCGTGTTCATAACCCACCCTTAACTTCTTCTACTTACAGCCGCGCCGTTTGCCTAATCTGCATGGAAAACCCTGCCTCCATTGCAGGATTTTGGCAAACAGAAGGCAAAGACCACCCGTCATATGGATCTCCATGCGGATGGAACTCTGTTCCGTCCGCATGGAGATCTGTTACGTAACATCTGGCACACGCATGCGCAGATGTTACTTGCAAGACTTATGCTAGCAGTTTGTGTACGTCCCCTTGTGTTATCAAGTGTGGATCCTGCCCTATGTGTCTAAACATTCTGTAGATATACAGTGTGAGATGTGCGGCTCTGCAGCGGATGGGCTGCCCACAGTTGCAATACTGGCTGCAAAGAAGGTCAGACACAAGTGATTTGTCCACCATCCACAGATTGTGTTGCAATTTCACTGAAGTCTCTGAAAGCTAAAGACTCCCTTCTGCACTTATATGTATTGGAATAGAGAGATGCTAAAAGGAATACTTTACTAAGTAGTAACTACATTTATTTTTATCTAAATACTTTTAATGTCTTTACAAATTTAAATATATATTTAAATATTGGCTCCAATGTGTAGAAAATGTTACATGTAAATCTTTGGTTTTAAACATTTGTATATCTCAGTATGGCTATCCAGGACTGCCGGGAGGAAGGGGGGCATCTGCACCCTAAGGCTTCATGTGTTGGGTATGCATTCATGTGTTTCTATGCATTCATGTGTGGAGTTAAGTATTCATGTGTTGTATATGTATTCATGTGCTGTGAAATTAAGCAGTGTAAGCACATCAATGGTGCATAAATACACAGGCATCAACATGCATTAAAATATATGTATTTCAAATAATAAATAAATAATAATGTCCTTTGCAGCTAACATTATTAATTTTCTCTATACCCTTTAAACTGAATTTGTTCAGAGAAGTGAAGGAAAACCATTGCACAGTTATACTGCCTCCCAACTGACTAAGGGCAATGTTTACTTTTATTAAAAATGTAATAAAATATGTCATGTGGATATAAAAGGTATAGTGTATATATTGCATTACTGTTAATAATAAATTATGAAATAAAACAAATTGCATATGTAAAAAAAACCTATAAATTAGACTACAAAATCATGAAATAACAAAATTAGAAAATTAAAATGTACTGATATATATATATATATATATATATATATACACAATCCAAGTCTACTGACCTCCTAACATAACTTGCATTGATTTGTAATGTCCTTTCTCTGTTTTGTTACTACATACTGGCTATATAGCCAGCACTATTTCTGATTATTGCTACTGTATTACACAAGTTTATTACCCCATAAACTACCTGCATTTGTCTTCACTCTGTGTTGGTCACAAATTAGTTCTCTGCAGTGTACAGACAAAATGCATACAATAACACACACGTACTGTAACAAAAAATATTGCACCTGCCATATAGTATATAATCAAAACTGGATATGGTTGTATATTGGTCTTTCTCTGCATTGTATACTGACCAAAGGTATTTGACCATTAGAAATATACAGAGATATACTATAAACCAGATATTGGATATAGTAATTGGTCTGAAAGCTATATTCCCATTTATGAACACAGTAAGCAAGATTTATTGATTCTCTTGGCATTTTAACACTGTATGGAAAATCATAGCATTACTGCACAAAACTGCACATTTCATATTTCTTAGTTATTATAATAAATAACAATAATATGAACCAGACTTCTGAGAAAGGGCATTTTCTGTGCAGTTGAAAATAAAAGAAATGATATAGCATTCTGCACATAAGAACCCAATCAAGCACTTTAATTAGATAACAATCTTTCGATCCAAATTTCCGACAAATGACACTTGTGACAAATTCTGATTGTATTATTGTATTGTATTACAATCTAGGCTTCTGATCCGCCACCATTTAAAGTGCGCGCAAATTGGAAAACTTAAGGTAGGATCCTGGGGTCTAAAGTTTGTGGAAGAAGGGGTGTGGTTAGCAAAGCCCTTGCACAGATGCGTAGATACAATTGGACCTAATATTGCATTCCCAATCATGCTATTTGGATACAAATGCAGAAAAATCGTGTTCTGTTCTAGGTGGCAATAATTTTTAAGTAGAACATTTAAATACCTAGTGAAAGAGGCAGCAGTAGTTTGCATTGGTGTTTCTGTGACTGACTTTCACTCCTGCTCCTCTGCACTGACCTTTACTCCTGCTCAGGGCCAGATTATCCACGGGGTGATCGGGGCGGTCGTCCCGGGGCCCCCACAAAATGCAGTGAAAGAGGATGGATGTCAGTGATTAACATCCTCCTCTTCAGTACAGTGTATCGCAGCCACCGTCATATTCTGGCACCTGCAATAGTGTGCTTAAGAAGAGGATGTCAATCACTGACATCCATACTCTTTCACTGAAGCCTGGGAACAAGGGGGCGGAGCCTTCACCCTGCCTGTACAGAGGTGGCTTTTTTATGCACAGCCGCTGCTCTGTTTACAAGACGCCAGCGTGACCTAAAGCAAAGGTAAGTTTATTTATGTTCTTAAAGAAAGTGGTTGAGGAATGGGGATTTGAACATAGATGTTACCTGGACATAAAAGGATGGGCAATAAGGCTGAATGAACTCAAAGAGGGGGCAATAAGGCTAAATAAACAAACAGAAGGAAGGAGCCAATAAGGCTGACTGGACACAAATAAAGAGGGGGCAATAAGGTTGGCTGGAAACATAAAGGTGGCAATCAGATTGACTGGATACAAAGATGGAGCAATAAGACTGGTTGGACTGGTTGAATACACAGAAGAAGGGGGTATAAAGCTGACTGGATACAGGAGGGGCAATAAGACTGGTTGGACACAGAAGGAGGGACAATAAGGCGTGTTGGACACAGAAGGAGGGGCAATAAGGCTGGTTGGACACAGAAGGAGGGACAATAAGACTGGTTGGACACAGGAGGAGGGGCAAAAAGGCTGGCTGGACACAGAAGGAGGGGCAATAAGGCTGACTGGATACACATAAAAAGGCTATAAGGCTGACTGGACATAAAAGGAGGGGGCAATAAGGCTGACTGGATACACATAACAAGATAATAAGGCTGGCTGGACACAGAAGGAGGGGGCAATAAGGCTGACTGGATACACATAACAAGGCAATAAGGCTGGCTGGACACAGAAGGAGGGTGCAATAAGGCTGACTGGATACACTTAACAAGGCAATAAGGCTGGCTGGACACAGAAGGAGGGGGCAATAAGACTTATTAGACAAACAGAAGAAGCAGCCAATAAGACTGACTAGACACAAATAAATAGGGGGGCAATTTTGCTGTATGCTAATGTGAAGCAGGGGATTTAGTTGCCCAGGGGCCCCCACAGACCTTAATCCGGCCCTGCTCCTTTTTAATGTAGATCTACTTATTAAATCCATCATAAAATTGTACATGGAATTAGCAACCTATAAGTGATCAGTAACGAGTTTGTTCTGAACAATGCACCATTAGATGTAGTAGAACAGTAATAGAGAAGAACAACTATGAATCTAAAACAGACCAGTTATGGGAATAGACCAGGCCATTGCAGAACAGACATGGAACAGCCTGGACGGCTATTCTGTGCATGTGTGAAAGAAGAGAGGGAACACATTGCGCTCCACTGTAAATCATTGGAGATTTCTGTAAGTGTCTTAGGGCCTCATTTACAAAGGACAATTTGGTACAAATCGCCCTAAATCGCATGATTTGAGCCTCTGAATTCACATCGCGGTATTCATAAAGTCTTAAATCGCTTGATTTCAGTGTGAAAAAAAATCGCCATGGCAAACATCGCTGGACAAATATCGTCCATATGTTTGCCATTGAAGAAAAAAATAAAAAAAAAATTGCAGTATTCACTAAAGGCGATTTGAAGAAATCGCCTTTAGTGTAATTTAAAATCGATTTGCGGGTGATGTGCCGTCCCGGACCAGCAGTGTGTGTAAAAAACTAAGTGCTGCATGGCTGAAAGCCTTAGCCATGCTGTGCTGATAGAAGTAAAAGGCTAAGCATTAGCCTTGTGGTTCTATCAGCGTCAGCATGGTTAGACTTCTAACCATGCGGCGCTGCGTGTAGCGTGTTAAAAAATAATACAGTGTTCAATAAACATTTTGATATACATTACAATGTGTTCGTGTGAAATAAACATTTTCCCTGACTAATATTAACCCCTAATGTGTTAACTTACCTCTGGTGGTCCGTGTCCTATACTAAGTGTAGTGTCATGTAGTGTGTGGTGTAAAAAAAATAATAAAAGTTTTTTTCACTCACCGTTTGCTGTCCTCTGTCTTGGGAAGACTTGCTAGATGTGAAGAATCTTCTTCTGTTGACTGAAGTCCTGGCGTACACTCTGGCCTCTGTCATCATCATTTAAATAAAAGGCTGCCCTCTAGTGACCGAATGGTCATTAGGAGCAGCAAAGAAGCAGAGGAGGAGCCAGTCAGCGCCGACCAGAAGAGGCAGAGGAGCCGGAGCTGAAGACCGGGGAGACCACTGCAAGCAAGCCGACGCCAGGACTTCAATCAACAGAAGAAGATTCTTCACATCTAGCAAGTCTTCCCAAGACAGAGGACAGCAAACGGTGAGTGATAAAAACTTTTGTTATTTTTTTTTACACTACACACTACATGACACTACACTTAGTATAGGACATGGACCACCGGGGGTAAGTTAACACATTAGGGGTTAATATTAGTCAGGGAAAATGTTTATTTCACACGAACACATTGTAATGTATATCAATGTTTATTGAACACTGTATTTTTTTTAACACACCACACGCAGCGCCACATGGTTAGAAGTCTAACCATGCTGACGCTGATAGAACTACAAGGCTAAGCAATGCTTAGCCCTGTACTTCTATCAGCACAGCATGGCTAAGGCTTTCAGCCATGCAGCACTTTTTATTTTTTATTTTTTTTACTCATGCGAGTTACTGTGATTTTTTAAAGGGCTAATCGCGGTGCTAATACTCTGATAGCTTATTTAGATTAGAACCATGTATAACCTATTATTAGTATTAATAAGTGTTTTCATTCTAGAATGTATTCATTCTGTATGTGTATAAAACACATTCTTCACTTAGGTCACATAATAATGTAAGAAGCTGCATGACCTGCAAAACAAACACTAGAGGGACACGCTAGATCACACACAGGCTGCACCAGCTGTTTCTGTTGCCAGGGTTGTCTCTGTTTGTGAAGATCACGACCACGTGGGTGGCATTACTGCTTCAATATTTACAGTGTTTTAAACTCGGGTACCATATACTGAATGCTAGTGTAATATGAAAAGCTCTGAGATTCCCTTTTATCAGTGATTGTGAAGAGAGCAGTGTGTTCTTTGATATGTAGTGTCATTTCAGGAAGGCACATGATGCTGATGCTATTCTGGCAATGAAATAAAATCCAGGATAGAATTTTTTTTTTTTAACATTATTAAGAACTTTGCAGTTTTCACCTTACAGGAAATTGTCCTGTCAAATTGTCTGACTTCCTCCATACTAGGTTACATTTATTATTTGATACTGTCTTAGATTGCCAACATACAAACTTCATGTGCCACTACGTGGAGTATATGTACAAATGTACAAATGTTAGCAAGAAGTCACACGCTATTGTTATTGTAAAAAAAAGAGTACTAGGAAGAAAAGAACTAAAGAATGATGTGATCCTTTTCCATAGAGTTCAATGTGTAATTAGATCCATCTGTAGATCAATGTACACCCTTTTTCATGTAACTTATGCATATGCACCAAATACAAGTCTATAGTTGCACTGATGTAATTTGCCTTTTTACACTTTACATCTTTGACAGTCAGTTGCTGGGGTGTAGCTGTAAAGATAGACAATCATGATGTATGATGTAAAATAGATTAGCACATTCCTGAGCTGTTATTAGCTTAATTATATACACTTTAAGCCTTCAGTTGCATATATTTAACTTTTGATGTATAAATGTATGCATATAGTTACATATAACAAGTGTGGGTTTTTCGGGATGCAGTTTGCATCCACTTTCCCTCTAGGGAGCCCTCTCTTCCCATAAAAGAACAGAGCATTTACCATTTGTGTTACAGCATAATTGCAGAGGTGGTCCTCTCCCTGTTCTTTTTAGAGCAGAGTTTGAAAAGATTATACCCCTTTCACATCACCCTAACAAACCTGGGTTATTGCAGGGGCAAGGTCCAGCTATCTGGGTTGAGGTGTGGTCTGGAAGGTCACGGGGTCCTCCATCCGGGTCTAATGACCCGGGAATTGGACATGGGAGAAAAGAAGGGTTTTTCCTGGGTCTGACCCAGGAAGTGGTGCAGTGTGTAAGGTGCTACAAGGCTGATTCTTAGGAAACCCCCTGTGAACCTTGATATTATACTTTGTGTAAATTACCTTGTGAATATCTATATGCAAGTACTTCATTTAATGCAGTATGTACAGCAGGTACAGCAAAACACTTCTACAGTGTACAGATGCATCAAGAAACAAATGAATGTGTATGAACATTTGTTATAGATATAGGGTCTCATCCAGAGGTGAGCACAATTCACCTGCATCATGCATATTCTAGAAGCATTTGAAAGAGTGGTGTGGGCTGCGTGCGATCCAAGAGCAGACAATGGTGCCTTTGGATTGCAAGCAATTATGAATTATTATGCATGGCCACACAGCAGCTAAGCACAATGCAGCTACATGTCCAAATATGTTGCACAGTTGCAGGCTTGTACAGTGTAATGCTGACTAGAGATGAGCGGTTCAGATTCTGTGAAATCCTGTCTCTGACAGTAAGTATCACTTGACTGTGATAAGCCAATCACGGAGGGCTGAACATAGAGGCAGACTTGTGGAGACTTTTTATTTGTTAAACAACTACAACTTTATTGGGCTGCATTGAAAAACTGAACAGAATGCCTGGGATGAGTGATATCAGGAGTGCAACTAAAGTGGGTGCTGGGGGTACAGTTTCTATGGGGCAACCATCCCCCCTGCTCTCAACTTTAATCCGATCCACCCTATTAGAAGCTGCCCAGCAGCCCTGCTGAAGAAACAGTCCTCATATGCCATGCTGAAGCTACGCTAAAGGTAAGAAAGATCATAGCTAGACTGTCAGTGACCCAGTGGGCCACCCATGGGGGATTCTGGTAGCCCAGAAACACCCCCAAAATAATTATTTGAAAAGGGGGTGTGGCTTTGTGGGTAGTCAGTCCCCGGTTAGAAAATGCCAATTTCGAAAATCTGTATTTCGACCACTAAATTGCGAATTTTCGCTATTTCGAAAGTTCGCAATTTCGAATTTTCGCTATTTCGAACGTTCCCTATTTCGAATGTAATAGGTTACGAAACATGCACATTTCGATTGTATTTCTATTTCGATTGTTGTATTTTCGATTATTCTCTATTGCTATTATTCTCAATTTCGAACAATTCTATTTCATAAAGCTCCCTATTCAGAATATACTTCCATTTCTACATTTCTATTTTCGAATTTTCTCTATAACTCCCTATTCAGAATATACTTTTATTTCTACATTTCTATTTTCGAATTTTCTCTATAACTCCCTATTCAGAATATACTTTTATTTCTACATTTCTATTTTCGAATTTTCTCTATAACTCCCTATTCAGAATATACTTTTATTTCTACATTTCTATTTTCGAATTTTCTCTATAACTCCCTATTCAGAATATACTTTTATTTCTACATTTCTATTTTCGAATTTTCTCTATAACTCCCTATTCAGAATATACTTTTATTTCTACATTTCTATTTTCGAATTTTCTCTATAACTCCCTATTCAGAATATACTTTTATTTCTACATTTCTATTTTCGAATTTTCTCTATAACTCCCTATTCAGAATATACTTTTATTTCTACATTTCTATTTTCGAATTTTCTCTATAACTCCCTATTCAGAATATACTTTTATTTCTACATTTCTATTTTCGAATTTTCTCTATAACTCCCTATTCAGAATATACTTTTATTTCTACATTTCTATTTTCGAATTTTCTCTATAACTCCCTATTCAGAATATACTTTTATTTCTACATTTCTATTTTCGAATTTTCTCTATAACTCCCTATTCAGAATATACTTTTATTTCTACATTTCTATTTTCGAATTTTCTCTATAACTCCCTATTCAGAATATACTTTTATTTCTACATTTCTATTTTCGAATTTTCTCTATAACTCCCTATTCAGAATATACTTTTATTTCTACATTTCTATTTTCGAATTTTCTCTATAACTCCCTATTCAGAATATACTTTTATTTCTACATTTCTATTTTCGAATTTTCTCTATAACTCCCTATTCAGAATATACTTTTATTTCTACATTTCTATTTTCGAATTTTCTCTATAACTCCCTATTCAGAATATACTTTTATTTCTACATTTCTATTTTCGAATTTTCTCTATAACTCCCTATTCAGAATATACTTTTATTTCTACATTTCTATTTTCGAATTTTCTCTATAACTCCCTATTCAGAATATACTTTTATTTCTACATTTCTATTTTCGAATTTTCTCTATAACTCCCTATTCAGAATATACTTTTATTTCTACATTTCTATTTTCGAATTTTCTCTATAACTCCCTATTCAGAATATACTTTTATTTCTACATTTCTATTTTCGAATTTTCTCTATAACTCCCTATTCAGAATATACTTTTATTTCTACATTTCTATTTTCGAATTTTCTCTATAACTCCCTATTCAGAATATACTTTTATTTCTACATTTCTATTTTCGAATTTTCTCTATAACTCCCTATTCAGAATATACTTTTATTTCTACATTTCTATTTTCGAATTTTCTCTATAACTCCCTATTCAGAATATACTTTTATTTCTACATTTCTATTTTCGAATTTTCTCTATAACTCCCTATTCAGAATATACTTTTATTTCTACATTTCTATTTTCGAATTTTCTCTATAACTCCCTATTCAGAATATACTTTTATTTCTACATTTCTATTTTCGAATTTTCTCTATAACTCCCTATTCAGAATATACTTTTATTTCTACATTTCTATTTTCGAATTTTCTCTATAACTCCCTATTCAGAATATACTTTTATTTCTACATTTCTATTTTCGAATTTTCTCTATAACTCCCTATTCAGAATATACTTTTATTTCTACATTTCTATTTTCGAATTTTCTCTATAACTCCCTATTCAGAATATACTTTTATTTCTACATTTCTATTTTCGAATTTTCTCTATAACTCCCTATTCAGAATATACTTTTATTTCTACATTTCTATTTTCGAATTTTCTCTATAACTCCCTATTCAGAATATACTTTTATTTCTACATTTCTATTTTCGAATTTTCTCTATAACTCCCTATTCAGAATATACTTTTATTTCTACATTTCTATTTTCGAATTTTCTCTATAACTCCCTATTCAGAATATACTTTTATTTCTACATTTCTATTTTCGAATTTTCTCTATAACTCCCTATTCAGAATATACTTTTATTTCTACATTTCTATTTTCGAATTTTCTCTATAACTCCCTATTCAGAATATACTTTTATTTCTACATTTCTATTTTCGAATTTTCTCTATAACTCCCTATTCAGAATATACTTTTATTTCTACATTTCTATTTTCGAATTTTCTCTATAACTCCCTATTCAGAATATACTTTTATTTCTACATTTCTATTTTCGAATTTTCTCTATAACTCCCTATTCAGAATATACTTTTATTTCTACATTTCTATTTTCGAATTTTCTCTATAACTCCCTATTCAGAATATACTTTTATTTCTACATTTCTATTTTCGAATTTTCTCTATAACTCCCTATTCAGAATATACTTTTATTTCTACATTTCTATTTTCGAATTTTCTCTATAACTCCCTATTCAGAATATACTTTTATTTCTACATTTCTATTTTCGAATTTTCTCTATAACTCCCTATTCAGAATATACTTTTATTTCTACATTTCTATTTTCGAATTTTCTCTATAACTCCCTATTCAGAATATACTTTTATTTCTACATTTCTATTTTCGAATTTTCTCTATAACTCCCTATTCAGAATATACTTTTATTTCTACATTTCTATTTTCGAATTTTCTCTATAACTCCCTATTCAGAATATACTTTTATTTCTACATTTCTATTTTCGAATTTTCTCTATAACTCCCTATTCAGAATATACTTTTATTTCTACATTTCTATTTTCGAATTTTCTCTATAACTCCCTATTCAGAATATACTTTTATTTCTACATTTCTATTTTCGAATTTTCTCTATAACTCCCTATTCAGAATATACTTTTATTTCTACATTTCTATTTTCGAATTTTCTCTATAACTCCCTATTCAGAATATACTTTTATTTCTACATTTCTATTTTCGAATTTTCTCTATAACTCCCTATTCAGAATATACTTTTATTTCTACATTTCTATTTTCGAATTTTCTCTATAACTCCCTATTCAGAATATACTTTTATTTCTACATTTCTATTTTCGAATTTTCTCTATAACTCCCTATTCAGAATATACTTTTATTTCTACATTTCTATTTTCGAATTTTCTCTATAACTCCCTATTCAGAATATACTTTTATTTCTACATTTCTATTTTCGAATTTTCTCTATAACTCCCTATTCAGAATATACTTTTATTTCTACATTTCTATTTTCGAATTTTCTCTATAACTCCCTATTCAGAATATACTTTTATTTCTACATTTCTATTTTCGAATTTTCTCTATAACTCCCTATTCAGAATATACTTTTATTTCTACATTTCTATTTTCGAATTTTCTCTATAACTCCCTATTCAGAATATACTTTTATTTCTACATTTCTATTTTCGAATTTTCTCTATAACTCCCTATTCAGAATATACTTTTATTTCTACATTTCTATTTTCGAATTTTCTCTATAACTCCCTATTCAGAATATACTTTTATTTCTACATTTCTATTTTCGAATTTTCTCTATAACTCCCTATTCAGAATATACTTTTATTTCTACATTTCTATTTTCGAATTTTCTCTATAACTCCCTATTCAGAATATACTTTTATTTCTACATTTCTATTTTCGAATTTTCTCTATAACTCCCTATTCAGAATATACTTTTATTTCTACATTTCTATTTTCGAATTTTCTCTATAACTCCCTATTCAGAATATACTTTTATTTCTACATTTCTATTTTCGAATTTTCTCTATAACTCCCTATTCAGAATATACTTTTATTTCTACATTTCTATTTTCGAATTTTCTCTATAACTCCCTATTCAGAATATACTTTTATTTCTACATTTCTATTTTCGAATTTTCTCTATAACTCCCTATTCAGAATATACTTTTATTTCTACATTTCTATTTTCGAATTTTCTCTATAACTCCCTATTCAGAATATACTTTTATTTCTACATTTCTATTTTCGAATTTTCTCTATAACTCCCTATTCAGAATATACTTTTATTTCTACATTTCTATTTTCGAATTTTCTCTATAACTCCCTATTCAGAATATACTTTTATTTCTACATTTCTATTTTCGAATTTTCTCTATAACTCCCTATTCAGAATATACTTTTATTTCTACATTTCTATTTTCGAATTTTCTCTATAACTCCCTATTCAGAATATACTTTTATTTCTACATTTCTATTTTCGAATTTTCTCTATAACTCCCTATTCAGAATATACTTTTATTTCTACATTTCTATTTTCGAATTTTCTCTATAACTCCCTATTCAGAATATACTTTTATTTCTACATTTCTATTTTCGAATTTTCTCTATAACTCCCTATTCAGAATATACTTTTATTTCTACATTTCTATTTTCGAATTTTCTCTATAACTCCCTATTCAGAATATACTTTTATTTCTACATTTCTATTTTCGAATTTTCTCTATAACTCCCTATTCAGAATATACTTTTATTTCTACATTTCTATTTTCGAATTTTCTCTATAACTCCCTATTCAGAATATACTTTTATTTCTACATTTCTATTTTCGAATTTTCTCTATAACTCCCTATTCAGAATATACTTTTATTTCTACATTTCTATTTTCGAATTTTCTCTATAACTCCCTATTCAGAATATACTTTTATTTCTACATTTCTATTTTCGAATTTTCTCTATAACTCCCTATTCAGAATATACTTTTATTTCTACATTTCTATTTTCGAATTTTCTCTATAACTCCCTATTCAGAATATACTTTTATTTCTACATTTCTATTTTCGAATTTTCTCTATAACTCCCTATTCAGAATATACTTTTATTTCTACATTTCTATTTTCGAATTTTCTCTATAACTCCCTATTCAGAATATACTTTTATTTCTACATTTCTATTTTCGAATTTTCTCTATAACTCCCTATTCAGAATATACTTTTATTTCTACATTTCTATTTTCGAATTTTCTCTATAACTCCCTATTCAGAATATACTTTTATTTCTACATTTCTATTTTCGAATTTTCTCTATAACTCCCTATTCAGAATATACTTTTATTTCTACATTTCTATTTTCGAATTTTCTCTATAACTCCCTATTCAGAATATACTTTTATTTCTACATTTCTATTTTCGAATTTTCTCTATAACTCCCTATTCAGAATATACTTTTATTTCTACATTTCTATTTTCGAATTTTCTCTATAACTCCCTATTCAGAATATACTTTTATTTCTACATTTCTATTTTCGAATTTTCTCTATAACTCCCTATTCAGAATATACTTTTATTTCTACATTTCTATTTTCGAATTTTCTCTATAACTCCCTATTCAGAATATACTTTTATTTCTACATTTCTATTTTCGAATTTTCTCTATAACTCCCTATTCAGAATATACTTTTATTTCTACATTTCTATTTTCGAATTTTCTCTATAACTCCCTATTCAGAATATACTTTTATTTCTACATTTCTATTTTCGAATTTTCTCTATAACTCCCTATTCAGAATATACTTTTATTTCTACATTTCTATTTTCGAATTTTCTCTATAACTCCCTATTCAGAATATACTTTTATTTCTACATTTCTATTTTCGAATTTTCTCTATAACTCCCTATTCAGAATATACTTTTATTTCTACATTTCTATTTTCGAATTTTCTCTATAACTCCCTATTCAGAATATACTTTTATTTCTACATTTCTATTTTCGAATTTTCTCTATAACTCCCTATTCAGAATATACTTTTATTTCTACATTTCTATTTTCGAATTTTCTCTATAACTCCCTATTCAGAATATACTTTTATTTCTACATTTCTATTTTCGAATTTTCTCTATAACTCCCTATTCAGAATATACTTTTATTTCTACATTTCTATTTTCGAATTTTCTCTATAACTCCCTATTTGCCTATAGCAACCAATCAGATTCTAGCTCTCACTCTCTTTTTACATACTAGAGAATGTCAGCTAAAATGTGATTGGTTGCTATGGGCAACATCTCCACTTTTCCAAACCCGCAGCTTAGTAAATCTGGCCCTTAGTCTGCTAAAAAGTAATATAAATTAGAATGTATGTATATATTTACTGTGGAAGGGACCATAGATATTGTCCTTTAATATGTTATATAACAATAGCAATAAATGAGAATACATTTGACAAATGTCACAAAGTTGAGAGTGGAATATTAAACAATATATGGTAGCATGTACCAACTAACCTCAATCTTTTGAGCTGTGAGGTGGTCCAATTTGACTAAGAATGACTGGAAATGAATGTTATTCATATTAATAATGCTTTAGGAGAAAAAAATACATAAAAATTACTGGATTTTAGCTTTTTTTTTTTGCAATTTAAAATAAAATAAAGATCCAAAACCAAAACAAAAACCTTTCTTTTTTTTTACAAAACCAGAACACGACAAAGATTTAAAACCAAAACCAAAACATGGGGGTTGGCGCTAATCTCTAATGTGACTGTGAAGGCTCTGGTTGATGTTTACACTTCTGTTAGATTGTAAATGTCACAAAAGAATTGCTACATTTTTTACACATTTTTAACATAATACATCAATGATTTCTTCACATCCTAACAGAAGGGTCTAATATAGGTCAAGGAAGATGAGCCCCCTAGACTTAGACATGCACTCGGGATGGTGCAAATGTTGTGAAGCCATCAAAAGGTTAAATACTACTCTAGTTGTCTCCGATCTCCATCAATGTCTTTGGACTGAATGGACCCAGACTTATTAAATATAGGCATTTTCCATCCTTTTTGCATGAGTGCAAACATTTTTTTAACTCCTGAAACATTTTATATACAGTCTTGGTTTATACCATCTTTTCTATACTTTGCCAACTATTTAGCTCTCATAAACCTGACACTATCTTAAAATCCATCCTCCAATTCACCATTATTTAAACAAGAAAACTAATCGACAAATACTGTATGAACTATGCTCTCTTCTCTGCTCGTACATTATTGATTCTCTCCTTCTTATCTTCTTCCCAATTATATCGTCAAGCTTTTGTGCTTGTACCCTGCTGCTGGATTCTACCTCTGTCAGACTCTGATTCCCGCACTGTAGTGGTTCTTGTTCTCTTCCCGATTATACCATTTTCTAGCACAGTCAGTGGTTAAAAAAAAAGTTTCCTGAAATCCACAATAAAACTCTACCACACTAATGGCAATGCCTGGGGCCTCCTTGACCTTTATTATGGGGTTTCCCATGTTTAAATTTTACTCTTACAAATCCACAGCTTGTGCCAGGGAATAACTGAAAGCAATCTAATAATAAGAACAATTTGTTCTTTAAGATGTAATAATTTTATTTTATTAATTAAATTGCAATAAGTGATAAGAGTGCAATAAATATTCCACTGCAGTATTTTTAATGAATTGCAATACATCAAGCTGTTACATTAATGAAATGGACCCAAAGTACCCTTAATTGCTGTATTATACACATAATATAATATGATAACTATTATCTGGGATTTTCCATCTTTAATCTTAACAATAAATGTTATGTCTAAAAACATTTAATGTAAACCTAATGATTATACAGGAAAAGATAAAAGAAGAACATCAAAAACGTGCCATATATTAGCTGCATTCTTATAACTAAAACGTAACTTTTCATTATTAAGATAAAAAGATTAATCAGATGCCAACAAAAATATAACACAAACATTGCAAACAAATTGTGTACAAAAAATATATATTTAAAATCTAGGTAAACAGTAAAAATTAGAGACTGCCCTCTAAATAACCAGGACCCATATATGCTCAATTTGTCATTCATATGCAATTAAATCCACCAAAAAAATAGACAATCAATTAATTCAGTAATCCGACATATTGCTGATATAATCCTATATAACATTAAACAATTTGCACCAAATTCCCATCAAGTCCCTAATATCTGTAAAACAATAAAGCAAAATAAGAAAACCACCTTATGGTGGTTCTTCCTTCCTGAGGGGGCTCCTGTATTTCCCTAGTAGAAAAAATGGAAACTTCATTCCGGTGTGAGGTGCAAAAAAAAAAATGGTGGATCAGAGCAGGGATGCTAGTAAGAGGGAGTCAGCTGTCTGGAGCTGCCGACACGCGTTTTGCTGTGAGCTGTTTCAAGGCATGATGAGACAGGAAACCAGAAAGTGCTCTTAACAGGTTGTTAACCAATGGGAGTAAGACACTGTTGGTTAAGTCACAGAGGACATATATCTTAAGAATACATACATTACAGGTGTCACTGCCGATAATATTGTATGAGCATAATAAAATAGCAACGTTTAAAAAATAATAAAAACGTTTAAAAATTATAATTATAAAAGTTATTATAGAATAATGTATATATCACCAATAACAATTGGTACTGGGGATCCTTAAAAACTGTAACATGAGCTTGGTTGAAATAGCCCAGTTGAACCACTTATAGATGAATTTAAGCTTAAGTAGTCTCTTTATAGCACTGTTTAGTTTGAAAAGACATAGTTTGAAAAGTTACTTTGATAAAGACTTAGGACCGGATCCAGACACCCACGCGCTTTCCGTGCAGGGGTCTGTCCATTCGAGAGAGAGAGGGGAGTGCCCGCCCCTGTCACTCCCCTATCTTGTGAGGGCTTTATGGCAGCATATGCTGCCATAAGCCTGCCTTAAATCAATTGTGCGGATCAGCGGTCCATTTGACTGCTGATCCGCACAAGTGTGGGAGCCACCTTCCACACTATACACTTAGCATGCTCCCCCCACCCACTTTAGCAGGCGGAGGGGAAGCACAGCCCATTTGGATGCAAATGAGCTTGTACGGAACACAGTTCTGTATGAAGCTTGGTACGCTAGGGTTACTGTTACATGCGCCATCCAGGCAAATCAGGCCAATTACACACCTTGCGTTTGTAAGTGACCTGATGGTCTTAAGTCTGGATCTGGTCCTTAGTGTTTAAACGTGTCAGTGGGTCCTAGTTTGAATAGGTTGATGTTGAGCTCTATACGACTTTGGTACAAAGAGTGTGCTTTTATCCGGGTCTTACATCATATCCCCATTCCTGCCATGATCCGGTATGGGGTTTCCACCCTGTGGGTTTTTTCTTTTCTGTCTATTTAGATATTTTACCTATATGTTTTAAATGTGTTTGAACTATAATTTTTGTATTAATAAATAATGTTACTTGTTTTACACATTGGAAGTTCCCTTTTTTATCTTTGCATGTTTTAAATCCATTTTCCATTTTAATAGCCTCTGACCAAGGATCTAAATTGACTTTGATTTGAATATATTAAGAAATTCCCGGACCTTGCATTGCATTGTAACGGATGAACTTATTTGAAAAAGACATACTTACCTTTTATTGCATAGTGAATTTTCAATCCGGATTGTTTACTTATTACCTCACTAAGGTTTATTTCTTTGGACACTTATTTGCTGGTTTTCTTTGTTACATGGATTCGTTTTTTCAATATATTATTCACTGATGTGTTCTTTTCCACATGTTGTCACGGTGTGAAGGATATTGAACCCAGGATTTGTTTTTCTATTTACTCAGTCACTTAGGGCCCGATACAGAGCTATGCTGGGCTGCTGTCCATAAGTATGACCAGCATAGCTCAGGTGCACTCCCCCTATCACTCCCCCTGTGTGTGGGTAGTTTCACTCAGTTACGCTGGCTGAAGGCTACCCTAACTTTAGCCGGCGTAACTGTGTGTAACTACGCTCACACAATCGTAAACGTAATCTGACAAACCTAGCCCTCCCCTCCTAATTACCCTCCCTCCCCCCGCCCAGCTTCCGTAACTACAGCGTAGTTGCAGAGCTGCTTGCCCCTTTGTCCGTAAATACGCTGTAGATACGGACGCATGATTCAGGGAACCCTGAATAGTTGTGAATCAGGCCCTTAGTCCCTGGGGACTTATTTTTCTTTAGTGTGCTAGTTTTTTTAGATTTCTAATAGGTTGCTTCTACTTTTGTGTCTCTCCCCACTGCTCACATCTGTCTGTGTCTTGCTTTCCTGTCCATCCGTCCACTCTTCCTCTGCTCAGATCTATCCAATCCTCTGCTCTAGTTTAGCGCATTGAGCGCTAATGATAGCAACTAAACTCGCTGCGCTCGCACCGCTGTGAGTATTTATTAATACTCTATTAATTCTCTGGCAAGGTCCCACGACGATCAGCGAGCCTTTCGCTGCCATTGTTCAGCTATGGAGTCCCGGCACATGCTCAGTAGCTGCCTTTTGGGACTTTGAAAATGTCAAATCTCAAAAGGCAAAATCCCTGCGCATGCGCATGTGCTGGGAGACAGAGACAGACGCGTGCGCGGTAAGTTTTAAAGCTTTGGTTTTGTATTTTTTTGTGTTTTTTTTTTTTATTGAATAGGTTTATTAGATACAATTTTATTAAAACTAGTTAATATATGTTTGTTTGTTTTTTTAACTTAGATTTTAATGGTTTCTTTTTTACTATTACTATTGCTATTAGGGTGAGGAAAAGGGGTCTACATGGGGAGACCGCTGAAATACTTACGCTAAGCCATCTTCAGATGGCATTTTTTAACGTGTCAGCGCGGATAGTTCAATTCTGCGCTGACACTTAGTAAATGCCGGCCCGCATTCATTAGAGCGGGCCGGCGTTCAGGACCGTTATTGCTATCGTCGCCATGGTTTCCATGGCGATGATAGCTTTGTAAATATGGACTGCTTCAATTTCATATGATAAAGCCCGTTTTC
>WWET01001512.1:183934-195160 GCA_011038615.1 Limnodynastes dumerilii | reverse complement strand
ACAGAGGCGGGGATAGCCATTTAAATTGTACAGTATGGACGTGCTAAGCCCCGTACGACCAGCGTATCGGTACGAAAATTCGCACGGACGCTTGAAAAACTGAGGGTAGGGTTCAGCCGCCGTAAGTAGGTACAATCAATGGGAGTGTCATGGGCAAGAAAGTTTATACGCCCGAGCGATCATACACTACGCTCGTAGGCGCTCGCGGTCGTAGGTCTGGATCAGGCCCAATGACACTAAGGCCCTATCGACAAATTTCCTGTTGTTATGTATTATGAAGTATTACTGAAATTTTTTGACACTGGTTTTCTGCATCACTGTTTATGTGTTCAAAATGTATAATTATGTATAATGTATAACATAATTATGTTGCATGCTTCATTTTGAATTATGGCGTATGGAGGAATTGAGAGTCAGATTTTAGAGAATGTGTTAGTGTGGTGAGCCGCAATCTATATGATGTTTAGGGCACCATTTATTAAATGAATACAAAAAAAGGAAGCTGCACAGGAGATAGCAACTGATTACAACAAGCCTGGCCTATTTAGCTGCAGAATTAATTAATACTAAAATGTCTGGTGATATCTGCCAGCTCTTCTCCCATATAATGACTGCAGCAGAGTGTTCTGCATGTAAGTATAAAGTCATGTGTATGCTGTAATTCACAGAAATGCTTTGTGCAAACCTTATTGCTTTATTGCTGGGAAGGAAAATATACACCCAGGGAATATAGCTAGGAGGACATCTATATAATAGCCTATAAACTAAAGTGCAAGATTGTGTGCATTCCCACGATCTTCATGTGCAGCGATATGAAAGATCACAACAGATGATTTTGTTTCTGAATGTCCTAAAAAACACAATCACGGATGGTACGGCATCAGACAAATGTGAGTAGTGTGTACATGTGAGTGACAGTCTGTGCATAGTCTGTGCAGTGTGTATGGAGTCACTATTGTTCAGCAGATGGTTCGGGGAGATGATGAGCTTCAATCTGTTGGTGAATTGGTATAGTGTGTATATATGCATTGACAAGCTCATCAGGTTTTGCAGTCATTGGGCCGTATTCAGAGAACCGTCTTTGCAGGGAGTTCTGTGCGTAATTTTAGGAACGGATGAGCTGAGCATGCGTAGTAACTAAATTTACGCTATCTACGTTAATTTTACACACGGAAGTCCATTAGGCATGGACTTGTGAATCGCACATGGGAACATATATACGGAGGGGTGTGGTTGTCATCCATCCGGAGAAAGATACGTGAAAGCGGCTGGAGGGAGGCATTTGAGGGTGCGTTTAGTTAGATATGCATGTACGTAAGTATTATACGCACGTAACATCCAACTAAAAGATCAGAGTGCTCGAGGGACTCGTAAGTCTCCAGCAACCCGTCTGTATGAGGGGAGTGACATGGGTGTCGCCTAGCAACGTCCGTGCGTATAATTGCGAACCTTTTACTGATCTCTGAATACGGCCCATCATCTCATCTCATGTACATTGCAGAGGTGTATATATAGTTTAGCATATGGCAGTACTGTGCATTGTGCATGACTGCCTTAGATGTTGGCTAAAATATTTTTCTGATTGCTTTCAGAAATCAGTAATTTGTGTTTCAAACCATAGTCTTGTTAAAAAAACAAAAACCTTAATTTTAATTTTTTTGTTTTTTATCTTAGTGTTTTCTTCATTGCTTGTTAGTTTTCAAAGCTATTTAAGGCAATTTTTCCTAAGACTGTCTTCCTGAATCTCTGTGCCAGTAAAATGGTGAGGGAAATCTATACGTGGCTCTTGCTCTCTCATTGCTAAACAGAACATGCAACCTTCCAGTAATTTAATGAGATGTAGCCCAAGAGCAGCTTATGCAGGTATTATAAATCTGCTTTACTAAATGCATTTCAATGATTTCTGGAGAATAAAATAATGTCTCTGTGTCTGCACAGTTGAACCACCCCAGTCATTACAACAATGACAGGGAAAACACCAGGAATCAAATCTCAAACAAACATAATGCAATAAAATACCTTAATCACATTCCACACAAGATCTATTTATTACTGGTAGCATTTGCAATCTGTTATTAGTTACACAATCTCCATAGGAAACCATTTAAACTGTGGGAAAGCAAACCTTTCACAATAGTTAGTAGTATTCAAAGAGAGACATTGCCTATAGCAACCATTGAAATTGTCATGCTTCATCTAAAGCTTGGAAGATGGAAGCAGTGCTATGGACAATGCCCTCTTGGCTAACTTGTGCTTATGTGTCCATAGATTTCAGTGTGCCGTTGGTACCTTTTATTTGTAATATGCCACACAGTTTCTGCAATGGCACACAGTATAACTATGCTATTGAAAAGTATTAGCTCTCTAATGCTGCGTTCACATTGCCACTGCCTAAAAAGCCAGCTTTTTAGGCAGTGGGCAAAATTTTGAAAATTTGAGCCTGGTGCGTTCACACTGCGCTGAAAACACCGGCTTTTTTTTTTTCTTCTCTTTTTTTTTTTTTTTTAAAGCCGGCTGCTTTTTAAATAGCCGGCTTTTCACCGCAGTGTGAACGGGGGAAGCCGGCTTTTAAAAAAGCCGGCAAAAACCCTTCTTTTTAGCCGGGTCTGAGACCCGGCTAAAGAGACCCGGCTTCACCGTTCACATTGCCAGAAAAAGCCGGGGTTTTCATGAAAGCCGGCAATTTCATGAAAACCCCGGCTTTTTCATGGTAATCTGAACGGGGTATAAACAACCTAATTAATTTTCTATTCATTAGGTTGTTTAGAGAGCTAATATTTTTCAATAGCATAGTACATAACAATATGATCATAAATACATCACCCTATGTCCAAGATGTACAATAAGCCTATACAATTTTATTATTTACCCAACATGCAAAAAATAATTTATTATAAAACACAGGGCCTTAACAAGGGGTGTGTGATAGGGGCGGTCGCTTAGGCGCAAAGCCGAACTTGGGTGCCGGTAAGTTCATTTTTAAGGCTAAACTGGTTACTAACTCAATGTAGACAGCGCCATTTTTCCTTTTTGCCCCTGGAAATTTGTAGATACGGCTCTGATAAAACATTTATGATATTCATATCTGACCAATTAGATGCTGTAGATAGTATATAATGATGCTTTTTGGAGCTTATCCGTCTAATCTATTTTTTAGGTTTAAGCATAATATTTCTTTTTGGGCCAATCAGCTCATTATAGTGTGTATAATGTATACCCAACTATTCCCTTCAACCATACCACATCACACCACAAAAATGCTAATACATTCTTATAACTACTCATACAAATCCACCAGCAGCAGAGGCTGACTATTTGTTGTTCTGGAAAACAAAACTTGGACCAGAAGCTTATTGTTGAACATTTTAAAACACAAAATGCAGCTAGACAACATCCAGGCCATGTGACAGACACCCTGCACCTGTGTGCACCAGATACAATTGTTGAGACCGAGCCTTAATTAAGAAAGACAGGGGACTTATGTAAGCCTCTTGGATAAGTCCCCTGAAATGTAAAATCTGCGCATGTGCGCCCCAGATGTTACGCTACTAAACTTAGGTTCACAGGGGCGTATCTACCCCTTGGGCAGGATGGCACCAGCCAGGGGCGCCAGTCAAAGAGGGGCGCCACCCAGCGATGCCACCCGTGGCTAAGGGATAGATAGCATCACCTAGTGCAGGCAGCGCTGGTCTGGAGTCAGTCATATACCTCCAGGATCCAGCACCCCCCTCCCTAGGTTTTCAGTAAGAAAACCTAGGGAGGGGGGCACTGAATCCTGGAGGCATATGACTGACACCAGACCAGCGCTGCATACACTAGGAGTACACTGTGCTGTGTCCTCCGAGACTGCGGCGAAGAACTGAAGTCCCGCAGTGGCCGAGACTTAATGGAAATGAAAATGGGACTTAATTTCTCTTAAGCCTTGGCCACCGTGGCAATTGAATTCTAAGCCGCAGTCTCGGAGGACACAGCACAGGGTAAGGTAAGAAAACCTAGGGAGGGGGTATTGGGTGATGGAGGCACATATGATGGGAGTACTGGGGGATGGAGCTGGGGGCACATGATGGGAGTACTGGGGTAGGAGATGCTGGAGGCATATGATAGGAGTACTGGGAGTGATGGGAGTTTTTTCATTTATTTGCAAATAAAGTTAAAAGTAAACTATACAAGTATTCTGAAAAAATGGGTAATGGGGAGGGGGTTCCAGTCCCTTACTTTGCCAGGGGCGCTGGACCCATAGATACACTCCTGCAGGTTCATATGCTAGGAGATCTGAACGGGTCCTCTGCATGGGGATAGGCATGGTAATTAGACTCCGGGAGAGGTAATCAGCAGTTTTGAACAGATCTGCAATTGGACAGAACTCTGCACAAGAGAGGGCAATGATAGGGAGTGCACTCCCCTCTTCCTGCGGACTCCAGATATGCGTGTTTACGGAAAACAGGTCCGTTATTCAGATGCTTTATGTATCAGTGGTTTCTAATACCTTTTTTTATTACCAAGTTTATTTGATGTTTTATTTAATTGTATGTTATTTATTTGTAGTATTATAGTACTAATGTGCAATGTTGCATGAAATGTTGCTGCTTTAAGAGTAGAAGATAGAAATAATCCATCACTTTATTTCTTGGTTTGGATTTGTCAGTAAAATATTTTGCCATAAATATTTAGTACTATGACAGCCTCTCAAGGTATCAGCTGGGCTACATAGATTTTGTACATATACCATATTTAGAATGACTTGTGTGACTGAGTTCAGTTTTATTCCATTCATTGTACTTTACAATGCTCTCCTGCTTCTCTACATGCAGGTCTGTATCTAGGATTATAGACTACCCTTACATTTCTAGCAAATATGTTATAGGTTTAATTTGCTAATTTTTGGACAGCTCCATGTGTTTATGTTTTCTGAGCCTTTACACTTTTATATATGTTGCCCATAGCAACCAATCAGATTCTAACTGACATTCTCTAGTATATAATAGGAAAGTGAGAGCTAGAATCTGATTGGTTGCTATGGGCAACATCCCTACTTTTCTTTTTCTGTAGTTTAGAAAATGCAGCCCTTTCTGTAAAATCTGAATGATCACTGCGAGGCAGTTTGGAATTGGCTGGGAGAAGACGTTCCTTTCGAAAGGGTAGTTTTCTCCCAGCCAATTACAAACTGCCTTGCAGAAGAGAAGCAATCAATTGACAACTGAAAGAGCCTACGGTGAATGGTAAGTATGAATTTAACCTCAACCCTTAACCTAGCTCTCCCCTTATATTACCTTACCCTAACCCTCCCTTTCCATTAACCTAACCCCCCTCCCCTCCTTACATTATCCTAACCCTCTACTCCCTGCAGCCTGACCCTAACCCACTCCTCCCTGCAGCCTGACCCTAACTCTCCCTTCCTTACAGCCTGACCCTAAGACTCCCTTCCCTGCAGCCTGACCCTAAGACTCCCCTCACCACAGCCTGATCATAAGATTCTCCTCACTGCAGCCTCCCTAAGACTCTCCTACCCTCAGCCTAACGCTAACACTCCCCTTCCATTACCCTAACCCTCCCCTATCATTACCCTAAGCCTAACCCTCCCTTCCCCGCAGCCTTACCCTAAATCTCCCCATAGAGTGTTACTGACATGTTTCTCTGCTAAAACTCCCACCACCCCCAAACATACTTTAAAGTGTTTGCAATCATTGTACTGTCCCCTTAATTCACAATGAGAAAGCTTGCCTCACCTATACTATTCTCTGCCCTATAGATGACATTAACAATAACATTATGTATTCTTTGTTCTTAGTATTGCAGTATGCATATTTTAAGAATATAGATTTTATTTAACCCTTTGCTGCAGGTTCCTCTGTCTCAAATGGTTTGTAACAGACCTCTCGGGGTTAAAATGTGTACAGGAGACGCTAGAGGGAATAGATTTGTCAAAATTTCAACTTCCCTTCTGTCACTGTTATAAATTTATCATCACCTTTACTCTAGACAAGTGATGGAAAACACTGGGACCTTGATTGAAATTCTCACCACAGTTCAATATCATCGCAGGCATCTGATTTGAATGTGGGGGACTTTTGCTCACTTGTGGGCTTCTCTTAGTGCAGCTGCACTTCCCTTATAAATAGTCACCGCAGAACTCCATAGAAACAAGCAAATCCATGACTCTCCTCAGTTAATTAGACTCTCTTCAGAGCAGGCAGAGGACAGGAGGAAAGAGGCAGTGGAACTGGAGGGTAAGCCTTGTTTAGAAAACTTCTCTTCTAAATGCAGTAATATTGAGTTGTCATGCAAAGATTAGCTCATGTAAGCTGCTTATTGCTCAGTATTTGTTCCGTGTAGAGCCTTCTTTGTAAGATTTGATCTCTGCACCATTAAATCTCATAGCATGTGTGTTTTCAGCATTTACCTATCATGCTGTCAATGTTCCTGCAAGTGATCTATTCTATGGTTTATCAAGTGGGATTTTAGTAGCACTCACATCATATAATGTATTGTCTTTATATGTTCAGTATTTGTGTCAAATGTTCTCTTGTTATTGCATAGGTAATATGATATTACATTATTAACTGTTGCTGTGTATTGTTATTATATGTTAAAATACATACTTTTCAAGCACTGACACATTAATTGCATGGCTTTAAATGAAGTGATAAATAGTTTGCAAAGTGTACCCTGGAAAATGTAGGTAAAGTGTATAGGTAAAGCTCATCTGCTTTGATATATTTAGAGTATGTATTTACAATATGTAGAGTGAAAGTAAAAATGCTACAGGTAGAAAAATATCAACAATTTTAGGGTTTTTTTAGAGGTAAAAAAAAAAGTGACATTAGATGTCATCCACTGCAGCTTACACCTTTTTATTAAAATATGCATATTATTAAATTTTTAGGATACATGTTTTGTGCTTAAAAATGTATTAATTATTATATTTGCAACATTTATTAAACAAATTAATACATAAAAGAAGCCAATATAAATTACTTAGAAGAAGAATCAAAAACATCTGTCTTGCATAGGCTGCTGCACTCCGCCTCTCAGTCTATTTGCTTATAGAAATCTGTTTGCAATATTTAAAGGTGAACTCATTCTCTGTACTACAGTGTGCACATTTGCAATGGTTTGTAGGCACATCCCTACACTAAAGCTTCTGGACCAGGTCCACTGAGTTTGATCAGGGCTCAGGAAAGTAAGCGTTTCCACAATGGAGTGTATTTTTTAATGATAACAAAGGCATTCCAAAGTTACCTTTGTTACCTTATCTTTGATCATAATGAACTGTCCAATACAAGGTGGGATTTTCTTCTTAAGCAAAGTTTTTCTCTTCATCTCTGGCTGCAGCTTGGTCGTTCTCCACTTTTGCGCATGTAGAAGATCACTTTGAATAAACCCAGTTTGTTTTATATGAGGATATCTGTTCTTAAATGGTGATCAGCAAAATGGAGAACAGTCAAGATGTTTTGGTCTCCAGGACTTGATAACTTTTGATGTCGATGCTTTGTTCAGTATACTGTTTGTGAAATGCACTTTTGCGAAATGCATGCAAAAGTAACACATTGTTTTGTGGGATGGTAAACATTTTTACTACACACAAGGGCAGAGCTGGATTGAGGGCCATGTGGGCCTGGGGCTGAAAATGATCAAGGGCCTACACTATATAGTTTGCTTTGGAGGAGGATGTCAGTCGCTAACATTTATCCTTATGCATTGCAGTGGAAGGCCTGGAGATCTGCAGTGTGTGGGAGGCCTATATTCAAATGGAGGCCTGGGATTGTAGTCCAATAAAAAAAATCACAATATAGCTGCACTATTAGATAACTGCATTAGAAATAATTATGAAGATTGAAACTCATTAGAAAAAATATATAATAACAATTTATTAAAATAACCGCAGCAATTACACATTAAAATGATTTGAAATAAGTCATAGCTGTTATAAAGGTAATAGAAACAGCAATCCACTGCATCCAAGGAATTCTATTACTTATGTACAATAACAGATCTCCATTTTTCTGTATTGAGCTGTGTGGAGCAAGATTTTTAGTCTTGCTCCACATTTTTGCAGGCTCTCACAGAATATCCATGACACTCCTGAAATTCAGGCATTTTTCCCTCTCCCGCAAGTCCCATCCCCCTGCCTCTCATTACAGCTATTGCTAGTGTTACTAGGTATTGGGTGGGACTTGATTACTTAATTTTTATCATCAAGTCCATACACACGCACACGCACACACATCTATTTCTTCCCTCAGAGATTTCCTGGAGGAAAGAGACAGAAAGTAAACAACCCTTCTTTTAATTGAGAACAGTTCAATACCATATATGACGGTGCAAGTGATCCAATGTACAGCACTTATTTGCCTCTGCCATTATGCAGTGTGTTCGCCCAGAGCAGGTACTTTGAGAAATAAATGAGTTACCATCTTCCCCATTTTCATGTGTCATTCACTAACAATCTAATAATTCATTATGTTTGCTTTTGGAGAAACTTTTCAGGATAAAGATTTTGCTTACAATGCCATCAGACAATACAGTGTAATGAAGGCATCTGTGTCTGAGCAGATAGCGCTACCTTTTCTCTCAGAAGAGAGCCAGTGCTCAATTACATTCATAGATTTCATTATTGCTGCATGCCAGGATCAGAGAGAGAGAGAGAAACATTCTGTCCTTCTGTGAACAGAATCTGACATGAGACTAGCGCAGGATGACTGCACAGGTTATACATATTAATACCCTGGCTACTCAAAATACATACTCCTTGTTAGACATCGACATTTTCCTTTGCTCACAATTAATCACTGGCTTGATTAGCATATTCACCTGCATACATTTATTTAATTCAAGTAAATGCACAGCTAATGTTCTATGTTTGCATAAGTAATAAATGTCATTTAGGAAAAAAAAAAAATCAAGTATACAAAGGAAAGTAATGATTTTGGTAGATGAGGAATTTTCATTTGACATCACTAAAGGGTTAAGTAATTAAATGAAAGTAACTAAAAAATATATATATTTCTATACATGCATTCTTTGTAGGATGGCTCATAGGGCAGTATACAGACTTCTATAATTTTGACTACTTAGTTCAATTCACTTGCGTAAATAAGCTAAAATGTAACATCTGCACATGCCCGCGCCAGATGTTACGATAAGGATCTCCAGGCGTATGGATCTTCCCACGGATGTGTCCCAGGACCCACAACTGCTGACGGCGGCCCTGCGTAACCTAGCAGATCTGTCCAACAGAGCAACCTGTTCCCTCCACCCATCTAAAGTCTGTAAAGTCGAAGTGGGACAGCAATTAGTTAATTTTTTAAGGCTAAACTGGTAAGTCATTTAGGGTTGGGGGCACCATTTTCAGTTTTTGTCCCTGGCGCTAAGATTTCTAGCTCTCAATAATACTTACATTATGGTCCTACAAAACTGGGATTTACAGCAGCGTTGCCGACTCTCCCGGAATGTCCAAGAGACACGCAAAATTCGGGCAGTTCTCCCGGTATCCCAGGAGAGCTGGCAAATCTCCTGCAAGTGACTTGACGCTCATGGTTTCCATGAAACCACGGCCTCAAGTCCTGCCCCCCTACCTGGCAACTCTAGGGACATGATGACGCAATTTGCGCCCCAGCCCCAACCCTGTTAAACTTAAAAAGCTGAAATGAATAGTCAAGGGGTGGAGCTTAATGACACGATTTGCATAAATCATATAATTAAGCTCCGCCCCTGCGTGCATCTATGGCTTCCCTCCGGGATCTCCTGAAGGTCAGCTTTTAAAAGTCGGCAACCCTGATTTACAGTTAAAAATATATTTGGATTTATACATATGAGATCCTTTGGCATGACTGTCATTGCCATAATCCTGGTATCAAACCTAACCCGTAGCAGGTGCATAGGACGGCATAAGTGTAACTCCACAATCCGGCTTGACCTGCATGAACCATATTTTCCATAAGCACACGTCCTCACTGTCTTCAGTCATAAGGAGATATACATTCACTGGTTACGTGCACTGGTATAAGACACACTGAGCATGAATAAACCATAAAGATGAGTTTTTTCTTTGCTTTTTTTAAAAGTATTTTAGCTCACTTTTAAAGGGCAAATATGTTATTCTTTTACATTCAGATTTATTATGTTGTGTCCATATATATACATTAATTTTTTTTATTGGGGTGTATCTGTTAATGTGGGCCTGCAGTGATACTGTATAGGCCATCAATTTTGCTCAGCTACTTTTTATGTGTAGTACAATTTTTATTTTTTGTGAAAAACAAGACAATCTAAATAATTTCAAAAAATATACTTTGAGAGATATATATTTACTAGCTAAGAACCCACGTTGTCCTTGTTATTAAGCCCAGTGTGGTTTTTGGGGCAACGTTTTAAATAAGCCCTGCCCCTATCCCAACTCCGCCCACAACTGACCTTATTTGTTTAAACCACATCCTCTTTTTCATAACCCCATCCCTTTTATGGCTCGTGAATCGGGACAGTTCCTCCTAAATTGGGATGTGATTGATAACAGGTAGATAGTACCACACTCAGCACTGTCAACTGCTATCTGCCACTGCTAATTGCCAAATCCATCCAGTAGAAAACTCAGAACAGGCTCTCTGGGTCAAAATTCTGCCCAGTGTACATCAATGAGAGGTCCGAATGGGACACTAACGCCAGTAAAACCTGGCCAGGATTCAACTGGACTACCTCACGTTGGACTTATCCCAATCGGTGTGGAACTGCTACTCCCCACCAGTATCCCTTCATTATCATGCCTAGGCTAGGCATGCAAAAGTGAAAGTCCAGGGTCGTCCATGGAACTTCTTCTATATGGATCTTTAGTTACATCTGTTGTGCGCATGCGCCGATGTTATGTACAGAGATCTGGATCAGGCCCAATGTGTCTAAATGTTTCTGTTTGTAAGTTGCAAAGGTGTTCTTTTTTTTTTTTTTTTTTAACTTTTTATTGAAGTTTTCCACGATAAATTGTACATTTCAAGCAAAAAGGAGAGAAATCAAATGTACAGCTGGACACAAACGACACTGAGCAATATACAGGGAGGTATACAAGATGCAAATCACACAGGTCCGACTGACCTATTACAGAATATTCATATCTAGAGCAATATATATATCCCTACTCCCGCAATAGGTAGTGTTAAAAGGTGAAACCCGCTGTCTGGAACAGTCCAGTACAATTATCCACCCAAACTAGGAACCAAAACAATAACTTGAACAAAA
>WWET01001512.1:165141-176608 GCA_011038615.1 Limnodynastes dumerilii | reverse complement strand
GAGGGGCTTAAGACACATGATGGGGATGCTGGGGGTATGGAGAGACATTATGGGAATACTGGGGGGGGGCTGGAGACACGATGAGGGATACTGGGAGTTGGATACACATGATGGGGATACTGGGTGCTGGAATGACATGAATATGACATGACATGAATAGGAAATGGCTGAAAGAGGCTGGGGAGAAATACATGGACAATATTTTTCCCATCTTTATGACGGGTTTTAGACTAGTCATATATAAAAATATCTGAAGCTTTTGAAAAATAACGAAGACAAATATAGGAAATAATATTCAAAGGGTTTCTTTTTGTTCATTTTCTTTACTCTACAATCCATGACAGCTCTCATTGCCAGTGTTCTAAGCTAGATAATCAGTGTTGATGGAATAGTCTGATTTCTCTAGTAGTCCTCATTAAACGGATAAAAGAGCCAGACGGGACACACAACAACACATTTACCTAAAAACTCTTAAAACCACTTTTTCCCTTTATTTTTTTTATAAATAATTATTTATAAAGGGATAATAAAATAACTCAATGTTTCTCTATGGGTCAGAGAGTGCACTGCATTTAATCATCTCTGAAAGCCTTTGGGCTAGATTTACTAAGCTGCAGAAAAGGAAAAGTGGAGATTTTGCCCATAGCAACCAATCAGATTCTAGCTCTCACTTTCCTATTACATAGTAGACTTTATTATATGTAATAGGAAAGTAAGAGCTAGAATCTGATCAGTTGCTATGAGCAACATCTCCACTTTTCCTTTTCTGCAGCTTAGTAAACCTACTGTAGCTCTATGTCTTTCAGCTGGTGAGAAATTGTCAGGAAGGGACAAGAAGTATAGGTGACAATATGGCAGAATTTAACAAATCTTCTTAAATACTATGGGCTGGATCCAGACTTAAGTGAGTGCCGGAAATTAGTTACTTCTTGGCTAAACCATGTTGATTGTAGGGGCCTCATTCATTAAGCACGACTTGGGCTAAATTGCCTCAAATCGCGTGATTTGTGCATTAAAAAATAGCCAAATCGTAATCATTAAGCACAAAATCATGCGATTTGACTGTGATTTTAAATCGCGTGTATTATAATCGCGGTCCCGATTTTTTTCAATAATAAAGATACAAGTTTTGTAATTCATTAAAGTCGATTTTCACCGAATCGCAGTGAAATCGCCTTTAAATCACAAAAAATAAAATCGCAGCCAGAGAGGTGCGATTCTATTTTTTTGGACGATCGGGACCTACAAAAACACATGTCCATATAACAGACATGTGTTTTTGTCTGTGTAAAAACTCAGCGCTGCATGGCTGCAAGCCTTAGCCATGCTGTACTGATGGAACTACAAGGATCAGCAAAGCTGATCCTTGTAATTCTATCAGCACAACATGGTTAAACTTGTAACCATGCAGCACTGCGTGTACTGTGTAAAAAAAAAACAAAAACAAACACAAGACATACATTAACCCCTACATTGCTAAAAATAAAGTATGCATGTAAAAAATATATTTTCCCAACTAACAATGTTTCCTACATGAGTGCTCTTACCTTCGGTGGTCATCTCTGCTAATTAAAGTGAAGTGTGTGCAATGTATCGTGTGTAAAAAATAATAAAAAATATTTTTACACTCACTATTTGATGTCCGCATCTTGGGAGATGTCCGCATCTTGGGAAGCTTTCAATTCTTCTTATTCTGATGTCTTCTGGTCTTTTCTTCATCCTTGGATCGTCTTCTCCTGTTGACACGAAGCAGAAGATCTTCTGAACTCCATCTGGGCTTCTTCTTATGATCAGGTCACTAGGGGGCACTGTTTTTATACTACAGGAGACATCAGAAACAGTAGAGGACCAATGTAACTGACGTCACCTGTAGTATAAAACCAGTGCCCCCTAGCGGCCTGATCGTCATAAGAAGAAGCCCCGATTGAGTTAAGAAGCTCTTCTGCATCGTGTCAACAGGAGAAGACGATCCAAGGATGAAGAAAAGACCAGAAGACATCAGAATAAGAAGAATTGAAGGTTTCCCAAGGTGCGGACATCAAATAGTGAGTGTACAAATCTTTTAAAATAATTTTTACACACGATACATTGCACACACTTCACTTTAATTAGGAGAGATGACCACCGAAGGTAAGTGCACTCATGTAGGGAACATTGTTAGTTAGGAAAATATTTTTTTTACATGCATACTTTATTTTAGCAATGTAGGGGTTAATGTATGTGTTGTGTTTTTTTTTTTTTACACAGTACACGCAGTGCTGCATGGTTACAAGTTTAACCATGTTGTGCTGATAGAATTACAAGGATCAGCTTTGCGGATCCTTGTAGTTCCATCAGTACAGCATGGCTAAGGCTTGCAGCCATTCAGCACTTAGGTTTTTTTCAATAGCATGCGATTGCCGCGATTTGTTAAAGGGCTAATCGCGGTGCTTTTCTAATGAAAATCACCGCAATTTAGCCCTTTAAACATCGTCGCGATGGCCCGCAATGTAAAATCGTAGGTCAAAATAGTTTTTAATGAATGAGGTCCTAGGAGAGTCATATTTCAGCTGTTGCAAACAGTATTAGAGTTGAGAGGTGATGTTTCCTATCCCAAGTGTAAATAACAGTGTGATAGTAAAGCTGGTCAGTATCTGTGTGCAGTAAGCAATTCAAAGATATATCCTGCATGCAAAGAATACAATTAACTTGACTCCCGCTCTGATCAACATGGTTTAGCCCAGGAGTAACTAATTCTTACTTACTTAAGTCTGGATCCAGCCCTATATTTGCCTAAGTTATAAATTAAATATTTACAGATGAACTTTTTAGACACTTTCTGACTGCTTTTGTCTTTACCAGAGGCGTAACTAACGTGGGTTTTGTAGGTCCCGATGATGCCCAGCTGATATGGGTGCAATCGGAGCCTTAGGGCATGAGTCCTACAAAACTCATAGTCAAGATCAGGGCTTCGTCGGACTCCTTTTCCTGGAGTCACAGCGGGTGCCAGCGGTGGTGCGTACAGTGAATACAAACGCTGTATTCACCGCATGCACCTCCGATGGCACCCACTGTAACTCTAGGAAAAGGAGTCCGAGGCTGGGCTGTACTAAGGACTGAAACTATATGAGGGGCTGTACTAAGGACTGAAACCATATGAGGGGCTGTACTAAGGACTGAAACTATATGAGGGGCTACACTAAGGACTGAAACTATATGAGGGGCTGCACTAAGGACTAAAACTATATGAGGGGCTGCACTAAGGACTGAAACTATATCTATGTGAGGGGGCTGCACTAAGTACTGAAACTATATGGGGGCTGCACTAAGGCTGAAAGCTGGGGAGACATGAGGGGGATTATTTGAAGGTTGGGGAGACATGAGGAGGATTATTTGAAGGCTGGGGAGACATGAGGGGGTTCTTAGAAACCTAGAGACAACAAATGGAGTGTGTTTAAAGGCCTAGGTGATGATTTCTATGGACACTGACAACATGGCCCTTGTGTACCAGCTGTTTTCTTGGGCTGCCATGATTGCCGTTTGGCCGTCACTTCGGGATATCGATGGGCTTCCGACCGGCAGCTGTGATGCGGACATGTTTGAATGCAGATTTGATTGGCAGCAGCATGGTAAGTATTAACTTTAAGCCTCGGCTTTCTTTGTATTGTGGTTACAAATATGTATTTTGCTCTCGACCTGATTCACACTTAAAATTTGCGATAGTTTCCTAAATATACGCAACTAATAGCAATGAAACACCCTCGGCACACCCCCGGCTTTAAGGTTATTATGTGACTTACGAGTGCCATAGGGCTCCCTTAATTGTAGTTTGGCATTTTAATGCTATGGGTGTCTATTTAGGAAAGCAAGTGCATAACCGCGTCTTTGTTGCGTGATTTAAATGCCTCCCTCCACCCATTTCTGCGTATCGTCCTATTTACTTATTCATAGAATGCCCATTTCTGCAGATGTTAATGCAAACCTTGAGACTTTAGGTACGCAGTGCATTAGTAAGGAATTTACGCACTTAAGTCCAACATTAAAAGCGTAGAAAAATTACTTCGCATGCGCAGTCGATCCGTTCTTTAAAATATGCACCTAAAATCCGATGAGCGGAATTTGAGAACTTAACTCCAACGAAAATAGCGTATAAAAAAGTTACTACGCATGCGCATTTCATCCGTTCTTAAATATACGCACCTAAAATCGGAAGCCTTCTTAAGTGTGAATCAGGTCCTATGACACTAGGAATCTATTGTGGTTAAAAGAATGTTGAATTTGATGCTCAAATGATATTGATCCAGTAACAGTAAGATAGTTGTAGTAGTTATAGATATTAAGATTTGTATCAAAACTTCAAAATATGTGCAAAGACATCAATAAATGCAACTGTAATTCCAGTAATTAATGTAAAAAAAATTTAAAAAATGATGACTATTTAGTTCCGGCATGGATCAATGTATAATGTACTTTAACAAACAGGCCAGCTTACACATTAGAGGACCATAAAACGTGCATGTCAGGCAGGGAGTACTGGGGGAGGGGGCTGGTGGCACATGATGGAAGTACTGGGTGGCTAGGAAGACCTGATGGGGATCCTGGGGGGGCTTGACACAAATGATGGGGATCCTGGGGGGTCTGGAGAGACATGAATACTGGTGAGCTGAAGATGAACAGGAGGAAGGAGATGAAGAGGAGTAGGAGCTGATGAAAGGGATTTAGAAATGGTAAAGAGAATGTGGCACTGGAGTACATCTAGTGTGTGTGTGTGTGTGTATGTGTGTGTGTGTGTATATTGGTTTAAACATATATGCATGCGCAGTATCAAGTATCGGGAAACACAGGACGTATATGCAATACGTCCGGTGTTGTGAATCCGGGCCTATAGAAAAATGAATATTAATACAAAAAAATTAAACTATGGCGGTGGGCGCACTTTTGGGATTTGCCCCAGGTTCCATTTACCCTAGATATGCCCCTGGTCTTTACTTATTTGTGTAAAGAACAATCACTTTGATTCAGGAGGTCAGACATGCAGTTTCTGTTCAGGAACTAGCTCCATATAAAGAGACATTTTAAGGGTCCGTATAAATGCAAAGATTTGCTCTGAATTCAAGCATCTAGCACCCATTCTTTCCAATTCACCATCTGGAAAAGATAAAACATCAGAATCAATTCTTGTCTCTTTTTATGAATCTGAAAAGACAGAACCAAATTATGAATGCATGTCACAAAGTGACTTTTATAATACAATGCTTGCAGAAAATCTTTAACCAAAGGTTTAGAAATTACAGTGCTATTATAAGGAAAAAAAAGTTGAATTGCGGCTATATCACTTATCCACTTTCCTCACAGCCTAATATTAGGTACAGGTGTAAGGAGGAAATCACTTTTATCACAGGCCTGTAAGTGTCAGTAAAATATATATTCCCTTCTGCAGGTCCGTCACAGAAATGCTAGGGCCCGGGACACATCTCCGGTGCTTTGCCCCCTATGTGTCATCATGGGTAATGTCGCATAGGGGGCCGAGCGCTGTGTGCAGGTAAGTCTTTCCTTGCATATTGGCCCACTAATGTGTAGGATACCGCTGATACCTGCTGCTGCAGAGCTAAGGTAGGTATCGGTGGGTCCCAATAGTTCCTCCCCTCTGAAGGCTAAGTGAATTACTGCACACGCAATGGGCCTGATCCAGACCTACGGCCGACGTCATCTTTACAGTGGCCGTATGCATAAGAACGGCATTTGCAGATGCTGCCCGGTGTAATCCATGACTCTGGGTGCCATGGATCTGGTGTCCATAGCTACTGCGTAGTTACAGTCAAAGGGGCAGGCAGCTTCGTAATTACGCTGTAGTTCCGGAAGCTAGGGGGGGAGGGAGGGTAATTAGGAAGGGAGGGCTGGGTTTGACAGATTAAGCTCCTGTGTGAGCGTAGTTACACACAGTTACGCCGGCTGAAGTTAGGGTAGCGGGGAGTGACAGGGGGAGTGCACCAGAGCTACGCTGACTGTACATACGGATCAGTGGATCAGGCCCAATATGATTAACATCCCACTAGGGTAACACCTTAAATCCACACATATACAACGAGGCACCTCACGACACAGGGTGCGCTAAGAGTGGCCGTCCATGGCGCAAAGCTCAAGGGGGTACAAGTAAGTTAATAAAGGGATTCCATGTGTGCCAATTACATCCACCTTATGTGCAACTACGTTTACACACTAACAATGTAACGTATCTTATAATGTATAAGCACTGTCCTTTCTTCTATTTTGACTGCTAAGTTTACAACAGAGGGTTTTGTTTTGTACTGTACAAGATCTCTAATTTACTACATGACCACAGCTGTGCCCAGATATACTTTTCCTGAAAATCTTGCCATGAAGTTCTATTTGGCATGTAATGTATACTTTAACCACTAGGTGGCCAGTATATTGTGTAATGTATTGCTCCTGTATAATGCATAAGTGCATTCTTGTTCTCAGTGTGCAGATGCTCCAGAGTGACATTGGGCCTGATCCAGAACTACGCCAATGCGCTGTGCTTGCTAAAGCACAGCATATCGGCGTTCACTCTCCCAGACACTCCCCCTGTGCAGGCGTATTTTCCCTCGCTTACGCCGGCTGAAGGCTACCCTAACTTCAGCCAGCCTAAACAAGGGATAATAAGCTCGTACAGGAGCGTTGGTACGCTAAGCCCTCCCTCCCTCCCTCATTAAACTAACTCCCCCCGCCCACCTTCACTAACCTTAACGTAGTAACGCTGGGGGTCGTTGATCGGGCGTTGCTATAGCTACACCGGGCAACATCTGCCGGGCGCATGCGCAGATGGGCTTTTCAGCCGATCTTACGCGTAGTTCTGGATCAGGCCCATTGTACCTGACAGCTGGCTGTGCATACAGTACTATATGTAAATATGCAGCCCAGCTTGTAAAAAAAATAAAGGAAAAAAAGGAAAAAATCGGGACGGTTGTCATGGGTTCCCCTCGATTTTACAGATACCAGCACTAGGTTTGGGCTGCTGGAACCATAGAAAGAGGTATCTTCTGTGTGGGATCTCCCCAACATGATTCCATACATTCCCAAGCCGATTGGAATTAGGGCTAATCCTCCTATGGGGTTGGATCCACAAAACACACCTCCTTGGTACAACCAACCCTACTGCCAATCTCTTCCTGCCAGCCGTTGACTTTGGGTAGCAGGGTATTAACATTAAAATGAAACATTTTCTCTTTTCAGAACTACAGATACCAGCATGCTTGCTGTCAGGTCAGTGTGGCATTTGTAAAAATATTTGAAATAAAAACTCCCCCACACACCTTGCTTGCACTAGTTTATTATTACAGGCATCAAGAGGGGGGAAAGCCTGCTGATACTTACCCTTGGATCTGCAGCAGCAAGTATCAGCGGTATCCCACTGCCAATATTTACTGCTCAGAACTTCACATCAGTGGACCAATGCGTAAACAAGGACTGCGCTATTGATGCAGGTACATCAAAACAGTCTATATACAACCAACTAGAATACCACAAAGTCTTTGTGATACTCTAGTTGGTTGTATGCTACTTTTGGAGATCTTTGGGTACTTTCTCTGTTATATAGTCCAGGCAATGGTTTTAAACAGTGCTATTCTTTATCTTTTTCCCATTATGTTTTCTTTTGGTCCTTCTATTCAAACAGCCTTCTTCTTCACCTGCAGGTCTTGTAAGTACCAAAAAAATAAATAATCTTGGGGCCGTTGCAATGACAGCCTGTTTTTACAGGTGTCTACAGCACTAATGACCAGTTCTCTTGCTGTGAATGGCCGAAAATAGACCCAGACAGCACTCAGCAGCAGAGCCAAATAGCCTAGCATTTTTGTGGCATGCTGCTAAATGTTGATGGTTTGGGGTTTCAGACCTGGGGCCAGAATTACTAAGCTGCAGGGTTTGGAAAAGTGGAGATGTTGCCCATAGCAACCATTCAGATGTTAGCTGACATTCTCCAGTATGTAATAGGAAAGTAAGAACTAGAATCTGATTGGTTGCTATGGGCAACATCTCCACTTTTCCAAACTCGCAGCTTAGTAAATCTGGCCCCTGGACGCTTTATAGGAAAGATAGCTTTTTAATTTATTTTTCCCCATTAATTATCTACCTATCAGTTATAAAATTCATGGATAACTGAGAAATTAAAAAACCTACATGCTGGATCCACTTAATGATGTCATTGGACCTCATCCAGAATGCGGAGGTCTGTCCGTCTGCACAAGAGAGGGAAGTGAATTCCCCCTGTCACTCCCCCCCCTCTCTTTCCTAAATAGTGTGCCATGAGGCAGCCTTCAGTCACACTTGCGGATCAGCGCTCCTCCAGACCGACCATTGATCTGCGCGTAAGTGGGTGTTACCACCCACAATGTACATTTTACATGCTTCCCCCTGCCCACTAAGTTCCATACGATAGAAGTTGCGTGCTGACCACGCACTTAACATCTGGAAGGCTAAATATATCCCTGGCTCGACAAAACACATACAGATTGCATTCATCATATAGTTCCTCTTTATGGTTCCAGCAGCCCAGACTGGTAAAGCCTAGTGCTAGTAATGGTAAAATAGAGGGGGAACCCACAACGCTTGTCCCTTGATGATTTTCTATTTTTACAAGCTGGGCTGTATAGTTACATACAGTACTGTATGCCCGGCCAGCTATCCGGTAAAATGGCACTTTGGAGTGTGTGCAAATTTTTTTCTTTCTTCTTAAGAAACATCAGTATAGTTTTATAAAACGGTTGTGTGCTGTCTACAAAGCGTTACTGAAGCCTCTTATACCTATCACATAATAGGCAAATATCAGCCCCCCCCCCCCCATGAATTCCCATGGCTATATCTGGGCACAGGGCCAGTGACATCACATAGGTGGCGGGGCATTAAGAACCTGCTTTAAGAGCGTACCTATGCACAAATGTATTTTAGTTTTTCACATTCATAAGGCTCTTGAGTCCCATAGAGATGGACCCTTCATGGGACAGTGAGCTCCTGCAGTCTTGATTCACTACTCAAAACCACTCACTTCTATACCCGGTTTCCTTTGGTTCCATGTGTGACTTATCAACAGAGGTTTAAAACATGAGCTCCATGCAGATAAAGTGCTGGTACATGAAAAGCATTGCAATATTGGAGATTTTAAAGTGCACTAAAACCGCTGACATGTTTCCTTTATAGATCTCAGACTTTCTCAAAGCGGTTTTATTGCACTTTAAAATATCAAAACTACCAATATTTCTTTTCATGATCTGGTGACCGCCATCGCTATGTCCCTAGAGCACCTGCATGCGGCCCTCCACCACCCCACCCCCTCCTTTCCCATCAGGACTGGTACCCTAGGCACCTTCCTAAACCTGCTTAGTGGTAGCACCGTTCCAGATTGGGCATCTTCTATTATAGATATTTGTGGTACTCTATTTACAGCCAGGGGTACACTCATAGCTCTTCTTTTCAGTCAGACTTTCTCCATCAGAGACTTAAAGGCATGGGATTACACATAAATAGTTCATTGATGCACCTGTGTGCTTCATTCTCATAACATCCAGAAATACTAACTGTAACTGGATATTTTCAGTTTCAATTTTGTCATCTTAGTGCCTTGAAAATGTAGAATTATTTGATAAGAAAACTAGAAAGACATAAAGTGGACATGGAAATACCTATAAGTGAGATTCTTTTGTGCCATATGATGTCAATTAAACACTGGCACGGTTACCCTGACAGCTCATTAAGTTGAGAGTGCTATCACTTGCTCTCATTTATAATCATATAAAACAGATCCTTCTCTGAACTCTCCAATGAGACATTGCTGCTCTGTCAATTTCTCAAAAAGGTCATGTCTCATTCGTAGTGTGGGCAGACATAACACAACCGCTGTCACGAAACACCAGGGGTATTCGTTGGATTGATTAACACATCTAGGAATATTTTGTAGGCTTTGATGGAAGCGACTAACTACAAATCACTGTAATCACAATGGTGGCTTAATTACCCACTACAGTGAATTGAAAACAACAGCAGAATGCAGCTGTGAAGTCATCCACTTTGTCTCAATGGCACAATATGTTTCAAAAACTTTTCTTAAGAGGATAAGAAAACAATGGTTTAAGAATTTACCAGTTAGAAATAATGTTTTTTATTCAATAAACTGTTAAAAAAAAATCCTTATATATCACATTTTCTTGTTTATTTATACGTTTAGTTACAAGTAATCCCTAACTCTACTGTAGTTCAACTTTTTGTGGCCCCTGATACTTTGCCCCTCTAAGAATAGTCTTGTTTTATACACCTAAAATATATTGTATTAATATATTCTAAAATAAAACTTCATTCAATGTTGACCATAGCGGTGATGGATTTCCCATTAAGTACATAACGCATATACCTAGAGGCACCACTGGCCATGGTACCAGAAGGGAATCTGTGTCTGGTTTATGACTGTCCAAAGGACTTTAACACTTGCCCACATTCCTGCATAACAAAGATTACCTGACATAGCATATTCCAGTACGAGGACTCCAGGCTCTGAATGACATCTTGGAACCTCTGTAATTTGACTCCCATGGAAAACAGGTACCCTGCAGCTGTCCAGTCTGTTTCAACACACTGGGCAGCTGTTCTGGGCATGCGCACAGCAGCCACCAGTCTGAGCATGCTCGATTCAGTCTACTTGCACTGAACGATGACTGTACTGTGCAAACGCTGGATGGAGGGAGGGGCACAAGTTACTTCCTCTTTTCTGTTGATGCAAAGATAGATAGACAGACAGATAGATAGATAGAGTGAAAGATATTTATTAAATATACCTTTATTTTTTGCAAGTCTACTGTATATTCTACATAAGTTAGTCTTCTACACTATCACCACACACCTCATGAATTAACGCAGTGTCTTTGTGACCATTTCTTTGTCAACATTACTTTTTCGTTTTTTGCGTGATGTTTAGATATCACTTGCTATATAGCCCAGGGCACCATTTAAACATCTCTGATCAATGTAGCACAGGGTAGAGTGCAATATGTGTTTTCCACACCATGTATTTTCTTCAAGACAGTAACCTCTGGCCTTAAAGCTATTGTTGAACTGCCGCTGAACTAGAGATTTTAGCACCTCCAATTAAACCACACCACTATAAAATAAATATGTAATTGACAGTCAACCAACTCCCAGGCGTGAGTGTAACCAGATTTGTTATTTTAGGAGTTCAGGAATTAATGTATAGATGAGCTATGGTTCCGCACTTACAAAATAACAAATATTACTTTTTTGTACTTCGTTGGATGCATACACTATAATTATTTATATACTATAAATTGTATAATATTATTATTACTAGTCTAAAACTTCTGTAGATGGGAAAAATATTGCTCATTCATTCCCCCCCAGTATCCCCATCATGTCTCAAGCCTTCCCCCAGTATCCCCATTATGTCTCCAGCTCCCTAGTATCCCCATCATGTCTCCAGCCC
>WWET01001512.1:110857-125720 GCA_011038615.1 Limnodynastes dumerilii | reverse complement strand
CCTTTAAAATAGTTGCATAGAAAACAATATGACCTTATATTTTTTTAAAATATTTGTATATATATCTTAACATTTCATTATGGAACCTTAAATGTAAGATTATTTATTTGTGCCAAATACATGGAAATATGTATTGCCAAATCCACAACATTCTGTACTGTTAATGAGGAACATTAAAAACACATTAAGTTGCTTTGTAAAAAAAAATCACACGTTGCTTAATTCTCAAGTGACTAACTCTGTTCCTGTGTAGCTTATTGCTAAGCAAAGATAATCATAGTTTTATTTATATAGCATAAATAATATTATATATTTAGTTTTACATATTTGCTATTATTATAATTCTAACAACTATTATTATTTATTGGAAAAATCTTACTAAAATATTTTGTAACAGCCATGTTCTTTCTTAGTAACATACACCTAACATTTGGTGCGGAACAGTGGTCTCATAGAAACATTTGCGTGAGGGACGAGCAATAACACACTAGCCTTCAAGCTTCAAGCCGTGTTCTAAGAAACAGAAAAGTAGGTTTCATATCTGAGCATCATACTGAGGGCAAAAGAGCTGTGTGTATGGATGATGTAAACTCGTGAGTATTTTTGGAACATTTTGACATTCAAAGTTGGAAAGAGTCAGATGGAGAAAAGGGAGGAGAAGATATGCGAGACTACTAAATTTTGAACTACACAGTAGTATGTACAAAGTTTTTGTGTATATCAGAGGAATACAGATTTTCAAAGATTATTAATCTTTTACAGATCATACAATAATAACAATTAAAAAGAAAACAGACTATACCACAGGCGTTTGCTGTTTTTTTAAATAAATTAAATGATAACTAGAGGCCATGTGTTCACTGGAATCTCTTAAGGTAGAGACAGCCTTGGCTGCAGACATCTGGCAGGTCGCAGCCCCTGGTGGCCAATCCCTGGTATGAGAGAAAACTGGAACCTCAGCTGAAGGTAGTTCCTGGAGTTGCAGAGGCCAGGAAGCCAACATCAGCAAGGAGCAAGAGAAGGAGAACCCAAGTGAAGAAACAAGAAAAGCACCCAACAGTGAATACAAATAGACAAACGAGAGCAAACACACATCAGCAAACAACAACGGCGAGACCAATTAACCGTCGGAGAGTGACCAAGAACAGAATAGCAGTAAAGGAACATTGGAGGCACAGGAAAAATACGAGAAAAAAAGAAGCAAATGACCCCTAATTACAGAACTGAGAACAATAAGCAAAGAAGCAGGTTAGATGCTTGGAGAACACTATAACCGGCAAAGGACGAGTGTCCCTGCCGGTTATTTACAGAGAGGTTTGCCAAACAGCAGACGTGGATTGGTCAACACTCCCACAATCATTGGTGAGCATCCCAGCTGTTAAATAACTGCCAGGACCACCCACAGCCTCTTGTGCCCAGTGGTCCGATCAGAGAAGCTTCCCAGCTGCCTCGGGACCCATGACCGCTGCCACGAATGAGCACAAGTATCGTGGCTGCTTGGCACCATTACTTGCTCCCAGCCACTATAGAAATGTCACAGATTGAAACACTATGTACAGTATTCAGGAAATACCTCCCTACTGTCTTCCAAGCAAGATAAATGTTCTCAAACATAGTAAGATGAGTCAGATCAGGACAGCTGGAAAGTCTTCATACTATCCATGTACAAGTGCATTACATTCAAATATTAAATTATGTACATCACATCTATATCACATTTTGTTATGTTTATTGGGGCATAATGATAATATCTTTTACTGGTAATTTATTGCATACCTTATAAGACACGATCTTCATATTTATTTCTAGCTGTAAACAGATCCCTGTAACAGGACTAAATTGGTATCATGAATTTAGTTTAAATTGATTATACTCAGTCATTACAACCATGTGTTGTGTTATGAGTCATAATTAACAAACGCTGTTTTGGGCCTTGCCATAAAAAAGTAATATTTATTTGTAATATATAGATATATGAATGTACTTTGTATCACAATTAAATATGTTAAAGTGTCGTTGTTAAGAGTTTTGTATTTGTTTGGTTGTGGTGCTAAATTTTTGTTTTATTATTATTATTTTTTTGGTTACCAAATTGTAGCTTCCTATAAACATAAATTAAAACTTATTTTGACCTGTAATAATAAATAACTATTCCACTACAAAGTTGTTCTGCTGGTCATGAGGAAAATGTTTCCTTTTTTGTGTAAGAGCAACCATTTGTTCCCACAAATGCAAGTGGTCTTGTGTATAGAGGTAAGTAGACCGGTTGCAGTCCCCTATAAGAAAGCCTGATTTCCGAAATAGGGACATCCGAAAGTTCCTTTTCGGATGTCCCTATTTCGAATACCCCTTCAGTTTAGAAACCATTTTTTTAGAATGGGTGAGTATGCCAATCGGCATACTCACCCATTCCGTTTCGGAACCACTGCCACTTCCACAGGACCCGGACCACGGGAAAGGTGAGTGACCTCTCTAGGGTTAGGCTGGGAAGGGAGGGTTAGGGTCAGGCTGCAGGGTATGGAGGGTTAGGGTCAGGCTGCGGGAGATGGTGGATTAGGGTCAGGCTGCAGGGAAGGGAGGGTTAGGGCCAGGCTGAGGGGAAGGGATGGTTAGGGTAATGGTAATGGAGGGGAGAGTTAGGGATAGAATTAGGGGAAGGGTTGGGATAGTTTTTTACCTTACCTTTCAAAGCACTGAAAGCTCGGTGCTCCGTGGATCGATTGCTATGCCTCATCGAGTTTTGAATTGGCTGGGAGAAAACGGCCTTATCGTAATAGGGCCGTTCTTTCTGGGGACCCACATCCAAGTAGACTACATACAAATACTATTTTGTGACTATGTGATATAACAATGGGCCTGATCCAGATTTAAGAGTTGCTAAAATCTACATGCAAGAGGCTAGTGCACTGCCATGACACACCCCTCTCACGTGCGGATTTTAGCTGACTTACATGTCCATAACCCTATCTTAACTTCTCTGTATGAATTGCTATGCATACGGAATGCCCTGACATGCGGAAGTGCCTAACCCAGCCCATACTGTACACTTTAAATGCCTTGTATGTACGGAGTGTTGTCGCTCATTACCATATCGTTCAGAGCTCCATTGCATAAAATCTGCACAACACTTGTGTAAGTCGACTGGCGTTATTAATTCTGGATCAGGCCCAATGCCATTGCTGGTCTTCCTTTTATAAATAATTCACTCAGTGTTCTAACGAATGAAATAACCACTAACTTGCCGAGTGTGAAGAACTGATTTATAGTTTGGGAAAGCTGTTTTTTATATAAACCACAAATAACACCTTTTGCATTCTCAAACAAACAGTCAGCAGGACAAATATAAATATATAGATAACTGTGCAATATACAACACTTGTAAATATAAACTTTATTAAACCTTTTACACTAAGATGGGTTCTGCAAAGATGTCAAAACCACTGTCTAAAGTAAGACAAGGAGAATGATGATGATGAAGCCAGGGGAAGGCATCTTGTTCATTGCACAATTCTGAATAGCTTTATTTTAAACTCTACATTAAAGTTGAACTACAAGCATACTTGTCAACACTTTCTGAATGTAGACACCTGGGCCTTCAGGTAGACACTTGGGGCCGGTTTTACTAAGCAGTGACTGCGCGTGCATAGTAATTTTTTAACGTAAACTAATCTGGATCCAGCCCGTTGGTCATAACAACCAATCAGATTCTAGCTCTTACTCTACTATTACATGCTAGAAAATGTCAGCTGCAATCTGATTGGTTGCTATGGGCTACATCTCCACTTATCCTTTTCAGCAGCTTAGTAAATCTGGCCCTGGGAATAGCTGGTGAACTCCCTGACTGCCTGAAAAGTTTAGCAATTTCCCTGATGCTCATTCAGTTCTAGAATTTGTTGCCTTAAAAATTAAATTATATTTTCCCTGCATTGAGGCCTAGGGAGGTTAGCATTTTTATTTAAGCTAAAATGTAAATAAAGATTGTCAGTTGGCTAAGACAACGTGACCTTAAAAATGGAGACAGAAATATGAAATGCACTTGGATCTCTTGTTGTTCAGCTGCAGTGTCACCTACTGTTAGCTTTTCTATGAAGGTGAAGAAGGCAGTAGAGCTCCCATTCAGTGTTCCCAATAAGGATTCTAATTACTAAAAATACTAAATACTAAAAATGATAAATACTGAAAATATTTTTTCACTGACAATTCAATAAGTAATAAATACTGATGTTGCTATATTTTATTGACTAATGATTTTCTTGGCAGCACTAGATACATTCCTTTGGTGGCACAAGGACACCCCCGTTTGGTTCAACACAATACACTTGTTTGGTGCAGCACTTAGATGTATTATCTGATGTATTATCTCTCTGATATTCATTTAAAAAGGTGGCAAACATGGTTACAAGTTACCACCCGTTACCACATTTTATCTGGACATTTGCTTTCCCCTGCAGTTCGACAAGTTTAACCAAGGTGCTAATTTGCTCCTCCTTTTTGCAGTTAATCTCAACTGTGGATCAGCCCCACAGTGTTTATTGCACACATCAATGTTTTAGGATTGTAATGGCTGATGGATTGACCAAAGTAGGACAAATGTGGTAGCCCCAGTTCCTCAAGATCTGTTGCCACCAAGCTTATAAATTAGAACATAGTAACTACAAAGGAAGCAAAGGATAAACACTCCCATGTACAAACACTCCTAAAGTTTCTATTGTAATAGCTAAACAGAACCTAGAAAGATGTAAATAAATTGTACATCATAACAGAGATTGTTCTGCCTGTCTGTATTAACTTTATGGGCCAGATTTACTAAACTGTGGGAAAGGAATGTCTATGGGGAGTCCATCTCTGCCAGTGGGAAGTGGTTAAATTAAAAGTGCACTTGTTTAAATAGTGCTAATGGGCCTGATCCAGAGCTACGCTGGGCCGTAAGTACGGCCAGCGTAGCTCTGGTGCACTCCCCCTGTGTGAGCATAGTTGCACACAGTAACGCCGGCTGAAGGCTACCCTAACTTCAGCCGGCGTAACTGTGTGTAACTACACTCGCACAGGAGCCCAGCTACTGTAACTACAGCGCAGTTACGGAGCTGCCTACAGCATAGTTACGGACGCTAGATCCATGGCTCAAAGAGCCATGGATTACGCCGGGCAACAAATGCCCGGCACATACGCAGAACGGCATTTCTTTAAGCATACGGCCGCTGTAAAAACGGATCAGTCCCTATGTGACCCAGTGATTGTGACTTTCTCTGAAACTTTTTCTCAAATAAAAACAAATTCTCACTGAAGTTGCGGATTTTTTTTCCATAGTTTTCAACTCTATACCAAGAGTTTATATTGTGGAGCGTGCACCCCTGTAAGTCTATATGACTAAAATGCCAGAAAGGAGCAGTAACACTGTAAGCATTGCCAGCATTTCAGACATAGTCAGTCAGAGACTTGCACTGTGCAGGACAGAATAATGCACATACACATTTAATTTAACGTAATGCTTATGATGCACAACTATGTGCTATAGCTGCTAACCAACCAAACTAGTATAGTCCCAATTTACACCATTTTTATATTTTACGTCTTATTTATAAATATTAACCCCTTTTCTGTCACCCCAGTATACACTCAGGACCAGGTTCACACTTCAATGTGAAATCCGTAGATGTGGTTTACCATGTAAGTGTCTCATTCCCTCCCGCGTTCAGCCCCCCATTTTTAGATGCCTAATGGCACTTATGAGTGCCATAGACTACCTTAAGTTCCCGTGCATATTGTCCCTTTTAAGTAGGGAAAATACGCACAGAGGTTCCTAACCGTGCCCAGTCACTCTCATTTAAATGAAACCCCCTCCCACTTTACTTAACTTTTTCTTAAGCCTCCTTTGGCATACCCCTTACACAGTGCTTTTCTTGTAAGAAAAAAAGATGGCAGAACTCAAATTGCGACCAATCACAAACCGAGCAGCGCCAAAATCCGAGCAGTGCCATCACAACCAGCGTAGATGAAGTACGCATGCATTAGACTCGACACACAAGCAGCCCGCATGCACCGTTTTAATGATTTTGCCGCCAAAACTTTTAAAACTTGAAAAATCCGTCAACAAAAGGTTCCGGAACACCGTTCCAATGCGTTCTATGACAAAAAAAGCACTGCCCTTATAACGAGTACGAGATGATCTGCTCATACATGATCCCCGTCCTTAGCTACTGTGTACATTGAATAAAAAAGCTACTGCACATGTGCAGTAGTTACCTTCCTAAATATTCGCACGTAGGAAGCCCGAGCTTTTAAGTGTGAAACGGCCTGAATGCTTAGAATGCTGCTAGGTTAATGATATGGTAACAGGAAAAGCTCAGGCTCACACATTGATACCATTAAAACTAATGAGAAAATTCTCATATGACCATTCCATTCCCAGAAACAATACAAATATTTTCTTTCAGTAATTTGCTTTATTTCTGCTGTAGAGTACTTTTCTCTCTCGTCCAATCTGCAGAAATTAAGCCCATTCTGACTACAAGTGAGACATGCTATCCTGTTGGGATTTTCTTTGTTTCTCATTTATTTAGGACAAGGTTGTTAGTTTATCATTATTGTCAGATCCCAGATCCCAAAGGAAGATACTGCCAGATGTTTTACAGCTAGACTCCATGTTCACCACAAGTCAATGCCATAGTGCGCACAGGTAGCTACACACTGTAATCAACATCTGGTCTTGTCAGTATAAATCATCAGTGAACCTAATGAAGCATTTGATAAATTGCTTTATATTTTATTCCAAGGCCTGTGAAGAAGACCTTGTATGAAAACTTTGGTAGGAGCCATGAGCCAAAATATGATTTGTACATAAGTGATAACATAAATGTTCATTTATGTAAAAGGACATTGGGCCAGATCCAGAACTGCGCATTTCCGCAAATTTACGTGTGGCGGAGACGTAAATTCGCAGATTTGAACGCGCTGCGCATGCGCACCACAGAAAATACGCACATTCACGTAGCGTATTTTAGAACGTATTGGTGATTCACGTATGGCACACGTAAATACTTACGTGTGGGCGTGACAAATTTACGTTAGTGAACAATACGTGAGTTTTACGTGAAGTAGGCGGGAGGTGGTATTTAAAGTGTACAGTATGGGCGTGCTAAGCTGCGTACGTTCGCGTATTCAGTACGTCCGTTAGCGAACGTATGCTGTTACGTTAGGAAAAGTTAAGGTAGGGTTTGGGTAGCGTAATTTGACAAAATACGTCCGTGCAAGGGGTGTGCCGTGGGGAGTGTAGCGAACTTACGTGTATGAAAATACGCACCGCGAAAATACGTACGCACACACGTAGTTCTGGATCTACCCCATTTTGAGTATATAAAATTGCAACTCTCAGATGTAGTAGTTATTTCATATAAGGTTTAGAATGGTGAAATTAACATAATTTAGCAGAGAATAGTTGCCTATAGAAAATAGCAGCATGAATTATAAATATCAAATAACTTAAAGGGAGACTGAAAGAAGGGAATGCTCAGGTCCGTGTGAGAATGCAGAGAAAGAGAAGTGTTTGGAAAATATATTACTATGGAATAATGGAACAATTACAGATGAGTGCCACACCCTGTGTTATGGTTTTACCACATCGTCCAGTTTTGGTATTGGCAAAAAAAACTACATTGAAATGTTCAGTTTTGGTTTGGGATCTGTATTTAAAAAAACTTAAAAAAAAATCAAATAAGTTAAAATCATGTAGTCATGCTCCTACAGTATTATTAACAAGAATAACATTAATTTCCAGTCATGTCCAGTTAAACTGGATCACCTGACAACTCACAGTATTGTTTTCACCAGTAGTTGTTTTACCAGCTATTTGTTAAAGTCTGCAGTGACTAAACTAAGTGACAGAGCAGCCTCACAAACACTGGTCAGTGTAAAAGGATATCTATGAAACATAGTGTGGCACAGCAGCAGTGGCAGCAGGCAGGGTGGGGTGTGGGTCCGCGCTTAGAATCGCCTTATTTCGATAGGGCTGTTTCCTGCCCCGAGGAGGCATAGCAATCAATCCACGGAGCACCGAGCTTTCTGTGCTCCAAAAAAGTATTGTAAAAGTGTCCCCCACTCCTTTCCCTAATTCTAACCCTAATCCGCCCCTCTCATTACCCTAACCCTAACCTTTCTTTCCTGGTAGCCTGACCCTAACCCTCCCTTCCTTGTAGCCTGACCCTAACCCTGCATCTCCCGCAGTCTGACCCTAACCTTCCCTCCCCTGCAGCCTGACCCTAACCCTCCCTACCCCACATAGAGAGGTTACTCACCTTTACCTCGGTCCGGTGATAGCAGCGGCGGAGCAGCGGTGGAGGGATATCGGCGGCGGCGGCGAATGGGAATGGGTAAAGTAGGCCGATTGGCATACTCACCCATTCGGAAAAAAAAAAAGTATATTTGATACAAAAAGTAAAAAGCAAAAAGCTAGCAGAAAAAATAGTTTAATAGAAGCAAGAAAAAGGCCAATCCAGTGAATAAGAACATGGACCCCTGTATTATTGATTTTTATTAGATTATAAGAAATGAATATTAACCTGTAAATCCCAAGTCTTTCAATTTTCTCATCAGGAGATCATGGATGGCTTAAAGCTGTGTCTAGTATCTAGTGTAATATTAGCAGGTGAATATTACAGTATGCTGCCAGAGAAGAAGTAGTGAGAAGATGGAATGTCAGATTACCAGCTGGGTGCTATGGTGGATTATGAAATCCAACAGCTGCAAGACCTATTGCTGCACATTTGCAAATGCAGCAGCCCAGGTCACACGCTGGTGAGTTAAAGCCCAAAACCCATACTGAAGATGGAAGATGGAATGTCCTTGGAAACCCTTATGTTGGATATGCAGTTTCCCAAGCCAAGCACTTTGGCGACAGGGACTTATACTTCTGTGGTTTAAGAGCTTTGTATGCAAAAAGGATACATTTTGCGTTACTTGTCTACAGCAATGGGCTTAAGGCTTACAATGGTAATCATCCTCAAGGTTTAAATTTTCATCGTCCTCATCCTCATCACCACACAATATTGGCTCATCCCAATTGGAATGCATTGTGACAGTCTCAATTTGCAGTAAACTTGTTCATCATAAAATGAGTATTTTATTTTAATGAACATCAGTTTCTTAACATTTTTGGTGTTTAACCTCCTGTGCCTAAACAATCTTTCCAGATACATGCTGGAGATGGGCATGTTAACTACTGCATTGTTTATTTGTACAAGGGTCTCCAAATTGTCTTTTTTAACTGCCAGTATTGAAAGAGCCTCTGTGAAGTGTGATTTGTACATTTTATTCATGTAATCCTCTAATATTCTATTGATGGTTACAGCGTCTGAGGGAGTCACACTAGTGGTGTCATTACATGTGGGGATGTCTTTTAAGACGTGTCATAATCTCTGACTCCCCATCTCCAGCGGTTGTGTTTGAAAATGTCACTTCTGTCCTGGCAGAAGCATTTCCTGGAGAAGCTGAAGCAGGAGACCTGACAAGTTGCTCACAAGTAACACTTTGCATCTCTTAAGATTCATGTCACTTGGAAAGAAAAGACCAAGGATTGAGCATGGTTGCTAAAATGTAGTGATGCAATCTGAAAATGTTGCTAAACCTTGCGTCCTGATGAAGCGAATAAAGAATTTAACATACTTGACATACTTCGCCTATTTGCTTACTTTCATCTCCTGCTTCGGCGTCTCCAGCTTCTTCTCCATCAGCTTAATTAAGTGGATGACCTGGCTAGATCTGGGGTCCACTCGGAGGAGTGCCCTCCCTTGTCACTCTCCTCTTTTGTGCTGCGTTTTGGACACTTACGCTTCCAGAACCCTACCTTAAGTTCTCAGCACAGATCTGCGTCCGTCCGAGCGCAGATCCATGCAAAACTGCTGATTGCTGCTCATGACACTTAATTAGCATGAGTATTCTCGCATGTCTGGCGGGTACTGGCCATGCGGCAGACAAGAGCCATCCCCTTACCCCCACACGGGTCTCCTATTGTATGCTAAAAAGATCTGTATTGTAACATCTAGTGTGCATGGACAGAGACAAAAGACTTGCATAAGTCCCCTAGTTTTACTAAATGAGCATCAGGCATAATAATAATAATCATCATCATCATCATAATAATCATAATATTGGTTACCTGGATATAATCAGTAATATAGTTGATTGTTATTGATAACAAAGATGTAACCAGGTACCTTTGAGAATGGCCCTGCAGATGTTACACAGACTCTCTTTCTCTCCCTCTCTCTCTTATTTCTTATTCTATGCCTAGCTTAAGGTATAGGGGAACTTACCCTTAAATGTTCCCTATAAGGACGCATCAAGTTTACACTGATATTCTGCAGAGCTGACTTGTAGATTAATGTTGCACCCAAAGCTTTCTAAGCTATATTACCTTAAAATTATATTTGGAATACAAACACTAATGCATGTTCCAGAGTAGTTAATTTGCTTCACCAAGTGGAAGTTTGTAAATAAAATATGCATTTTCTGCTTCAGTTTCCAATTTGAATGGAATCTTTAAAGACATTGCTATGCAAAGAAACAAACTATGTCCCTGTGTAATGGTTCCAGGAGCTTTACATGAATATGTATCAATTCCCTGAAGTTCCAAATTAATTTTTTTTTTGCATGAATATAGATGCAAATGCAACTTTCAGTTTACCGTTGTAGTTCACACCTAGCTGTGTTTGTATTAATGTTTATTTTATTGCACCTGGTGTTTGCTAAGATACCAATGTTCAAGACAAGTGAGGTTTGAAAGGGTTGAATGAAGGGGAATATCAAATTACAAAAAGTAAGTTTGGTGTAATATTTTACATAAATTAGCAAATATTAGAGATAACTTAATGGTTCAGTAGCCATGGGTCCAATGAGAACAGAATACTCTGACACAAATATTGATCTCACCTGTGTTGTTGAATAAAATAGGCTAATTAGCAGGTTGTTATGAGGCCTGGAGCAGCCTTGCACACCCAGCATATGTCAGTCAAGTTGCTGGCAGGTTCTTTCTAGACAGCACTAAGAGGCTCTGAGTACTGAGCACTGTGTAGAAATAACTCACCAGGCGCTGGATGGGAAGTGCAGCATTGGTTGCCCCCTGTCCATGCAGATGCACCATTACTATGGGACCCAACAAAGTCTACTTACCCTGAGCCTAATTCACATTCTCATAAACATCTCCCTGAAATACTTATTGTGCAGCATTGAAATACTCTCACAAATTGTAGTAATTGTTTTTTGATCAGTTAAGAAAGAACTCCGCATATGTTATATGTTGTCTAGATCTGTGTTTCCCATTCCAAAATGCTGCACAGGTAAAAAAGTGTCCTTTTATAGCAAGTATAATGTTACCGATGGCCCGTTGTTGTCATTTATGTGACATATAGCTCAGAGTTGACTATTATTTTTTTTTAAGAGTGATCTATTAGGCAAACACCAGTATAAAGCTTTGCGAGTCCCTGCTGCGAAGGCTCTCTTTGCGAGTTAGGGACAGATGAAAGCTGTTTTTGGCTGTCCCTATTTCGAATGTGAGTTTGTGAGTCACATACTCACCCATTCAGGGACTTAGGGTTAGGCAGCATGGGGTAGAGACTTAGGGTTAGGCTGTGGGAGGGACTTAGAGTTAGGCTGCAGGGGGAAAGACTTAGGGTTTGGGTTAGGGAGTGGGTTTGGGGTGGGGGGGGGACTTTGGGTTATGCTGCAGGGGGGGAGATTTAAGTTTTGGGTTAGGGAGCGGGTTGGGGGAAACTCACCTTTCGGAGCACCGATTATTGAGGCATAAGCAATCGATATCCCAGCCAGTTCGGAGCGAAAGGCCCTTTCGAAATAAGGCCGTTACTGTGACCCACACTCGTATAACGGTACAGCGATAATGTAAGGCTAAATGAAGTAATATTTATTTAATAACAATGAGATTGTTGGAGGTGGAATAAAAACAGTTCAAACTATCTATGTTAGTCAGGTACTTAGATCCATAACTATACCATGAGAATCTCTTCTTCAGTTTCAAAACACAGTTCATCATGACACACACTGGACCTAAGTCCTCTTGTTTAGAAGGAGGTTTTAACTTTTAAATAGGACCAAACTAGAAGCAGACTCAACCAATAAGGGTGCTATTTGGCTTAACCATCACCTAGGGCCAGATTTACTAAGCTGCGGGTTTGGAAAAGTAGCGATGTTGCCTATAGCAACAAATCAGATTCTAGCTCTCACTTTCCTATTACATACTACAGAATGTCAGCAAGAATGTGATTGGTTGCTTTAGGCAACATCTTCACTTTTCCAAACCTGCAGCTTAGTAAATCTGCCCCTGGGCGCAGTACTGCTAACATTTGTGACAGACAACTGCTTGACAGCTAGAAACCAAATAGACTTTGTAAAGATAACATAAATATTACTGTCAACCTCATAAGTGGACAACAAACAAAGCAATGACTAGAAGACTACATTATGTTCTACTCTTATTATTTATTTTTCTGTTAGAGAAATATATAGTGAAAATGAGGAACAATGAAATAACTATTTACTTTTTAAATAAACTTGTTTTTGTGCTGATTTAAATTTTATCCCCTAAACACACTTAAATGAATGTGCATATTCCAAAAAAATCACTCAAATCCCTGTGATATCTATAGAATCAAATAATATATAGTTGTCATTTTATTCAAGCTGCCATGATTCTGGATTAACATTCTGGTTACCAGTGACTTTGCACACTATGTAGTGAGCAGAGAGGTTTTAAAATCCTTGTCTGAGCTCTGTGTTCTCTTTTCCTCTTTACAATAGCATTACGTCATGGTCTAAGTCTGTATAACAGACTGGCTATGTCAGTGTTTGTAAACATTATTGCAGGGTTGCCGACTCTCCCGGAATGTCTGGGAGACTACCGAAATTCGGGCAGTACTCCCGGTATCCCGGGAGAGCCAGCAAATCTCCCGCAAGTGACTTGAGGCCCGTGGTTTCACTGAAACCACGGCCTCAAGTTCTGCCCCCCTGCCTAGCAACACTAGTATACTAGTGTTGCTAGGCACAGGAAGGGACTTGATGACGCAATTTGCGGCATCAAGCCCCGCCTCGACCCCTATTTCAAGTGAAAACGGGTCAGTATAAGCCAAGGGGCGGAGCCTAATTACGTGAGTTGCATAACCCGCATCATTAAGCCCCGCCCTCTGCATGCGTCGCTAGCTTCTCTCCGGGATCTCCCGGAGGGAAGCTGCCAAAAGTCGGTAACCATGCATTATTGTTAATAAATGAAAGAATTTTGTCGGATGTATGCATATTGTATTTAACTTGCTAGTGTAAAAAATTTCTGTTTAACATTGTGTGGAATTGTTTTATGACAGGTAGACATATCTGAATTTAAAATGGCATTTTAAGCCTTTTCCCTCCATCAGTCAGTGACATGAAAGCAGGCCCTAGCCTGCCAGAAATCACTGCAGGGTAAAATCAATACGATTAAACAATTACTGCTATCATAAAAGTCAGCAGGATGACAGGAACTGAGAGACAGAATAATGCAAAAAGAGATTTTGATTCACAACAAGAGATATTCACAATTGTTGGAAAAAAAAAAATTTTTCCGTGGTAAAACATAAAATATGTCTTTCATTCCTTAATAAATCTCCCCCCCTCCATGGTATACAGATTATAATAGTAAACAACATCAAATTTTACACCGTAACTCAGATTTTGGTGTTTATTTATTATATATTTATGACAGAAAAGGGAATGCAATGAAAATGTGAGAAATGCATACAGTGGAGTCCATATATTGAGGTTGACTTTAATAAACAATCTGCCATTGGCCTACTGTGAGAGGGGTGCATGGTCTTCAAGGGGTTATATTTAAGGATGCATTTTAGATTTCAAGTTATATTTATTCAGCCTTTCTGTAGAAAATCATATAGTGGTGCCACATACCACAGTTTATAGAAAAAAGAAAAATAGATTTGGAATAATTCAGATTTTGCTGATGCAGATGTTGCTGATTTATTTCACTTCCACACAGTCTTCATGCATTACACTAAACTGGATATTTATTTATTTATTTATTTAGTCTGAATAGTTGTTCATTTCTGCACAATTTGCTTAGACTTTTTTTTTTTTTATAAAAATATAGATTTATATGAAGTTTTAATTTTTTTCCTTTAATAAAAAATAAATAAATACTTCCAAATTCAATAATCCATAAATTACAGCATATTAAATTAATTAATCAAATATAACGAAATATATTTTGAAACATGCAAACTTGCATAGGCTGTGTATCAGTTGCAAAAGCAGGCTCATTTTTAGTACAGCCTATTAAGAGCTGCTAGTGTTGCAACTTTGGTTAGGGTGCACACATTTTCAACTGCAGATATGTGCTTCCACTGTGCTGAGACCCTGAATCAGGTCCCAAATATTTTGTTTGTTTTTTGAGATATTTGTGAAAATTACAGTTTTTGAAGTTTAGAATATGATACCCCATTATAAAGACAGAAGATTTCATAGTGCTGTACAAGTCAACTAGGAGACCTCATCTAGGTGTACTCATAATGGGCTGGATCCAGACTTAAGTAAAGCTGGCCACACACTAGAGCGATTATCGCTCCCTGCATGTGGCTGCCGATAAACGGGACAATTTTCCCCTGGGGGAAAAGTCCCGATATCGGCACCATACACTGCCACAGGCTGGGGGCGATAATCTCTGCTGGAGAGCCTGCAGCCAGCCTATTGACTGGCTGCAGTCTCTCCTGATTGGCTGGGTCTCCTGTCAATCTTGACAGGAGACCCAGCATTCACTCTGACAGGCTGCAAGCGCTCTGTCCTCTCTCCCTCTGTCTGGCTATACAGCGCTGTATAG
>WWET01001512.1:85606-110250 GCA_011038615.1 Limnodynastes dumerilii | reverse complement strand
AGACTTGGGATAGGAAACATCGCCTCTCAACTCTAATACTGCTTGCAACAGATGAAATATGACTCCCCTGCAATCAACATGGTTTAGCCCAGGAGTAACTAATTTCAAGTACTTACTTAAGTGTGGATCCAGCCCAATGTCTTCACATGAGAGGAATAATAGGGCTGACTCTCAAATAGTCTTGTGTTTGCTGGTGGGGTATCAACCCCATATATTGAAGTTGATGGGGCCAAACTATTTAAATATTAGCTTTCACATTGTTCTAATAAGAACGTTTTCTAACCATCAGTAGTGCCTTAAGGGCTGTGCAAGGCTTCAAGTTGATTTACTAGCTAAATAAAGAGCAAAATTATAGGAAGAGCTGTACACACTTTACTCGAGATTGTATAACTAACATATACAAACTAATATAACCTTCTTGAAAAAGTTCAGTTTTCTTGTGTTAGTGAAAATAAGAGGAATGATCTAAGTCCAGAACTGATCTTCCAATCATTTGAAATCTTGCACCATACTGTACATTTCAGTATATTTAGAAGAGCAGATCATTGCATTTCCTTGCATTGTTGTTGTTTTTTTACCAGAACCCTATTGACACATCCATATAAAAGATTTATGTTGTAATGCCATTGTAATGATATGAATGCATTGATCAGCATACTGTAATTAAAATTAATGTCATAGTTGCCTTCCATTTGACAACACTGAAGACAAAGACGCACATGCAAAACAAAAGGCTTGAAAATAACTTAATATGGTATCTTTGGTAGTGTCCTGAGTCATCAGTGCGAAATATACTGAAATTGTGCAGACTGGCAAGAATCAAATGCGCTGGTACTATTTTATACTCTACTGTAAACTAAAGAATTTCCTGACCTTTTATTCATTAATTCAGTCAGTCATTAAAATTATTTAATTAAAAACCAAAAGAAAAAGAGCTTGTGTTACAAGAGTCTGGTATTAGTTACAATCATGGACACCAATAGAAATGCCCATAGAGGTAACATCTAAAATAATCATTTTATCACAGAATAAACCAATGATCAGTTGCTAATTTCTGTCTACACAATATATTTTTTTTAAATTCATGACCATTTTATGACCAATGAAATACTTAATTTAAACCTCATTGATTTTTCTATGTTTTTTTTATCTATGCTGACATTAAAATTGATCATGGGCCGGATCCTGAATTAAGTACGACAGCGCTCGTGTGTCTCTGTAGTGGGAAGTGAAAAGTGAAGTCCTGTATTCCGTAAGTGCGAGGCTTGTGCACTCTCCTTGCACTCCCCTCACACATACAGAACTTCCATAACCTCAACCCTAACCTATGCATATGCCTCACCTAAAATGGGACTTGTGGAGGATCATACATAAGGGCTTAACCAAGTCTTTACTGTAGGAATTAAATACCTCTCCCTGCCCACCATGCAAAAAAGATGATCCAATTGACAAGTGTTTGCACTCCCATGTCTGTGTTATCCAATTGTTACTGATTCCCGATTCTGATGCCATGCAGCACCAACATTATGTGTGAGTTACAGACAGACAGCCTGGTGAAGACTGGAAGAGTGTGTTCAGTGACATAATCCAGAAAACAGTTTCAGCAAATGCAGGTCGGAGGTCTGCTGTAAAATTGGTCGTATCTAGTATGTATCATGGATGGGGTGATGTATCTGCAAACATGGGGACAGATCCTGACCTAATAAAGTCGGGGGACTTATTCAAGGTAATTGCGTATGTCCCCTGACAAGTAACATTGGCGCATGTGTGCACCAGACGTTGCTCAAGCGTGCCTGCTGACGTATGGAACTCAGTACGATTGCAGGTACGATCAAGAAATTGACCTTTCAGCTTTGCATGGCGTATAGGTATTTAAATAATGGATGGGTGAAGTTTCAGAGGGACCCATACAATCGACTGTTGCAGACACTATTGAGGAGGGATAGGGGCCCAAAATACATAAATGTGCCGGGCCCCAAGATTTCTGTTGCCGGGCCTTCCTTTACCATCGGTAATTTCTCCCACGTGTTCATAAAGCATGCAGGTTCTGGATCTAGCCCATGGTCTGTTGTAGGACTGTGTAAGCAGTTTAGTCAGGAGGTGGATCTGAAGAGGATCGGACCAGTGTGTACTATGTTTAAGATATACAGGACTGGAAAACAAAAAGGTCAAGATCAATAATCTAGAAATGTGAACAATGATGAATAGACATTTGGAAAAAAGAGGTGGAAAAGATACATTTAAAACCAAGTCTGTCTACTGTCTGTCTGTCAGTTTTGGAGACACTGTAGATCATGAAGTACGATTGTATATGTGTGTAAGGTAAAGGGCCGGATCCAGAACTACGTCCGTCTTCCATAGACGGACGTAATTCAATAAACAATAGCTACTGCGCATGTGTAGTAGCTATTGTACGTAATCTGCGTATCATTTCGATACGTAGATTGCGTATATGCGGTCTTTTAGATTACGTACAATTACGTACAATAGCTACTACGCATGCGCAGTAGCTATTTATTGAATTACGTCCGTCTATGGAAGACGGACGTAGTTTTGGATCTATCCCAAAGAGAGGATAAATCACAGACTTTGTTAAATAAGACTATATGTAATCTTTCTGTGAATGTAAAAGAAACAGTGTAATAGAGTAAGCTAGAACAAGAAGTATTTCAAGAAAACACAAGCATCAACCCAAAAGAAAAAGCAAGCATTTGCTTATACCTCTATAGGCGTTTTTGGGAGATTTTATAGAGACCAAAGTTATTATAATAAAAACATATAACAATTGATGGCTAAATAACATCTGCTGCTATTACGACGTCAAATAAACAAACTAGAAGAAATGATCAGCAGCCCGAGGAAAATAAACCCCTTATTATAAACAGTATTAATAAAAATCCACGTCTCCACAACAGTATGATAAATATGTAAGATACGCTACTCATAAACATGGATAAGATAATCTCAAGAAAACTGTCACAATTAAAAGAAAAAGACAATCTGTGGTGGCTTTATTGTGATTGTCTTATTCTTGGTATTCATGTTTATTAGTAAAGTATATTAAATGTGATCGTACTTCTGTTGTAGAACTGTTGCTTTATTAATTATGTTTACATTAGTCTCTTTATGATACTAATTATTTCTTCTAGTAAAGCCAAAACATCAACAAACAAAGCAAAAAAAAGAAAGAGCTTTATCTGAGTGTAAGGAAACATTAGGTATTGTTAAGTAAATATGTTTTTTAAGTGGTTTTCTACAAAAAAAAATATAAATTTCCAATAGTTCAATAAATCATATTGTTGGCAAAATTATATTTGTGGCAGCATTAGAGCATGGGGTCCAGACGAGATGTATCTTACTAACTAACTTACTTACTTACTTACTACTTACTGCACCTTAGGTCTGACATTTTCTAACATTATCCGACAGAGAGCCAAGGTTGTGATTGCAAGTGGGAGTAGCTTGTATTCAAATGTACAGTATAGGCATAGAACCATAGTGTATACCCAGAATTCTATTTCATTTCCATATTAAGCATGAACAAATAAAAGTTAAGGTAGTAACAATTGAAAAAATTAAAATGACACTCCACTTAGTGGTGGTAAAGGCTGCAGCTGGTACAATTCGATACAATGGGCCTGATCTAGAGCTACGATGGTACACTTAGCGTTCTAACGCTCAACGGGCCTGATCCTGAACTGCGCCTGCCGTCGCTAGGACGGCGGGCGTAAGTGTAAGATCGGCTTTTCAGCCAATCTGCGCATGCGCCAGGCACAGGAAAAGTGTCGGGGTAAGTGAACGCCGATACGCTGTGCTTTAGTAAGCATAGCGCATCGGCGTAGTTCAGGATCAGGCCCAACGTACCATCGCTGCACTCTCCCGACACTCCCCCTTGCTCCAGCATATTAACACTCGCTTACGCCAGCTGAAGGCTACCTTAACTTCAGCAGGTGTATGCGAGTGTTAATACGCTGGGACGCCATCCCAGCCTCATTACCTTCCCTCCCCCCGCCTACATGCACTAAATGCAGCGTAGTAACGGGGGGGGAACGCCCCCTCCAGAGTTACTACGCTGCTGCTACGGGCAACATCTGCCCAGCGCATGCACAGATCAGCTTTCAAGCCGATCTTATGCTTACGCCTGGTGTATTACCACCGGGCAGCGTAGGCCTGGATCAGCCCCAATGTTCCAACAAACACCACAACAAAATAACAAAAATACATATGAATCACTACAGCGCTGCATCCTTGAGAGAGGCCAAAACTTTGTCGGCTGAAACGCGTCGGTGGGAGCGTTTTCACGTGGATCCGGAACCTTTATCATCTGCGCCTGGTTACAGAGTAGCCCAGTCTTCCCGGGAGTCTTTTGTCATCTATCGGGTGTTTGCTCTTGTTTACCTAGGTATGCGCTGTTAGTCCGGTCCATTGTTACAGGGTGTGGGTCCCCGCATAGAAAATCTGATTTTCGAAAAATTAGATGAGGCATAGCAATCGATCCACGGAGCACCGAAAGCTCTGTGGTGATAAAGTAGTAAAAAAAATAGTCCCCCACTCCATTCTCTAATTCTTACCCTAACCCTCCCCTCTCACTACCCTAACCCTGTTTCCTGGCAGCCTGACCCTAACTCTCCCTTAATTGCAGCCTGACCCTAACCCACCATCTCCCGCAACCTGACCCTAACCCTCCTTCCACTGCAGCCTGACCCTAACCCTCCCTCCCCTGCAGCCTGACCCTAACCCTCCCTACCCCGCACAAAAAATTTACTCACCTGTCCCTGGTCCGACGAGCAGCTGCAACGGCATACTCACCCATTCTTTAAAAAAAAAGTAGAAAAAGGTAAGTATTCGAAAAAATGACATCCGAAAAGGAACTTTCTGATGTCCCATTTTTGGCAATAAGATTTTCTTAGCGTGGAGTGTAACCGATTGTTACACTTGTCCTTTTTTGTGTGGCTGTTATTTTTAATATTAAATAAATTTTTATTTTACTGGTCAATTGATTGGGTTGTTTTCTCTTTTTATTCTCATATCGGGATTTACCCTGGGTCATCTTGTGAGAAAATTTCAAGTCTTTATCCCTCTTGGAGCCTGTGCTAACCACATAAGGACATTGGGGCAGATCCTGAACTACGCATTTCCGCGATTTTACGTGTGGCGGAGACGTAAATTTGCAGATTTTTATGCACTGCGCATGCGCACCGCAGAAAATACGCACATTCACGTAGCGTATTTTCAAACGTATAGGTATTTCACGTATTGCTAGCGTAAATACTTACGTGTGGGCGTGCCAAATTTACGTTAGTCAACAATACGTGTGTTTTACGTGAAGTAGGCGGGGGGTGGTATTTAAAGTGTACAGTATGGGCGTGCTAAACTGCGTACGTTCGCGTAGTCTGTACGCCTGTTGGCGGACGTATTCTGTTACGTTAGGAAAAGTTAAGGTAGGGTTTGGGTCGCGTAATGTGAGAAAATACGTCCGTGCAAGGGGTGTGCCGTGGGGAGTGTATTGACCTTACGTGTATGAAAATACGCACCGCTAAAATACGTACGCACACACGTAGTTCAGGATCTACCCCATTAATTGGACTTTGGGCAGCGTTGTAGCGATTCATATATACATGCTACATTTACAGATCCAAACGGAGCATAATTGTATTTTGGAATCAATTCCATAATTCCTAAACTCACTAAATAAATCAGTCAGGACCCTGGACAGCAATGATGTTTCACTATACTTTTTTTACTCTATATATCAAGAATTTAAGTGCACAGATTAGCAACAAAAACATGCATTTAAACAGTAATCAAAACATCTGTTATTTCTTATTTTATGTGCTTAGGAAAATGACAGTTTTAGTCAGCGATTCATTTTTTCCAGATTACTGTGACTGGGAAGTCAGAATTATAGAGGATAGTTTTATCTATCAAAGCGTTAGAAGATTTCTCTGCATAAAATCTTGAAAGACTTGTCTGCTTATTTATTTTGTTTGCTGGATTTTATACCTTCTTAGAAACTGACATTGAAAGATATAACCACATAAAAGAATAAGGTCTATTGATGCCAGAGCAGAAATTTTGGACTCTGCTTTCTGCAATCTCATTAATTTGGTATGAGAACAAAAACTGGAAAAAGCCAAACACTTTAAGCCATGATTTCCTAGAACCAGATGTACTTGGGTCTTGGCACCTTCTACCAGCTTCAGTTCCTGGAACACAAAACTTTGTCAAGTGACTCAACTTGAGATAAGACGACCGCCCATTGGATTTTAAACTTGATCCAGATACATCACTCTCAAAAATCAAAGCATCTGTTGTTATTGTTTGATATGAGCAAACTATTTTACAAGGCATTACTCTCTTTGCAATGGCAATCTGCTCATTGTTTTCTAGTTAAACACAGAAAATTGGTCTATGTCACTTCATTTTTTTCTTTTTCTTTTTGGTAGCCTTAAAGTCTGGGAGTGGAAATACAACAAAACAATATATCTTATGGAAAGTGTCTATAGGAAAGCCACTTCATAGTATGAATTGCTTTCAGTTTCAGCCTATGAGTCATTGCTTTCTGCAGAGAGAGACAGAAGATTGTCTCCAGCTCTGCAGCTAGCAATGACTAAGTAGCTTAAGGTACGGAGGTCTAGACCCAGTTCAGTGTGTCATGTGACCTTACTGATTGTCAGCTTCAACATAGAATACCATAGTGTAAGAAAAACTTCCCCATGTACAGTGATAGTACCATCAGAGGTGTAGGCTGCAGCATTCCCAATCTCCCCCTCCAATAGTGTAGTTTGTCAGGGAGTTGGATGAGCATGTACTCTGACAAAATTAGTCTGATCATTGAATGTCAGGTTCTTTCGTTCATTCATGCGTGTAATTAATACTGCCATAAAAATTTGGTAAGAGTTTAAGACACAAGAGGAAAAGGAGGATGGAAGGGGTGCCATTCTCACAGGTCCTAAACTTGTACCCATTCCCTTACACATCTCCCTCTCTGTTTAATCTAAATTACACACCTCCTTCCCCATTCCCTCTACATTACATTTTTCTTTCACTGTTCTCTCCCCAATATCTCTCTCCTTTAAACATTTACACCCTCCCTTCCTGCTCCCATACATTATGCACCTCTCCTTCCTTGTCCCCTCCACATTACACATCTCCCATTTACTGTGTGATGAAACAAGGGGAATATACAAGAGGATAGTTACCCTGAACCTTGTTTCACACAAGGACATGGTACTTTTTATCACTGGTCTACCCTGCAGACTTAGTGTAGTTTATAGGTTATAACAAGTGTTCAGTGTTTGTTGTGATTTGTGCATATAATCCAGTGTCATGCTGTCCCAGTGTCCAGCAATAGGATGCAGGTAAGGGTGTTGCATCGCCACCTACACCCTTTCTCCCCATCTCTACAGGAAGCTGTAAGCCAAATCTGACCTAAAAAGTTTGAAATAGATTAAATCTGGGAGTGACTGGTCCTTATCTCACATCAACGTAACGGCAAGGGTTAATTGACTGAGACATTTACCCTCAAGACATTTACCCCAACAGGAGTCTGTAGCATCACCTGGTGACACTGTATGGATTTTCGTTGCTGGCTTGAGACTCTCAGGGAAACCTCAGAAGGACTGGTACAATTATTGGCATGTTTTGTGTACCTTATGATAGATATAGATTTACTATTTTTATTGCCTAGTTACAATTTTTATTGTTTTTGGTGTAATAAAGGCTTTATTATACCCTTCTCTCCTCTTTACCTGTGTGACTACTGAACCTAAGGACCAGGGGAGCTGAACCTAAGGGCCAGGGGATCCAGTGGGCTCTGTGTCTAACCCCTGGTATCCTGACATTCTCTATTACACATCAACACCTGGTCCCCCTCCATTACACATCTCCCTCCCTGTCCTCTCCACATTACACATCTCCCTCCTTGTCCCCATGGTTCCCAATTGTCCTGGTTCCAGTCACACAGTCCTGGTTTTAATAGACTGCTTCAATGTCCTGCCCCTCTTATCATTTATCCTGATAAGTGGAGAAGAGAGGTTTATTTTTATTATTACATGACACACATGTAAAGCAAACAGTGACCAATGGATCCAGAACTGTCCTGTGAATGAGGCACTTGTGCATGAGCCTTTGACAAAACCGGACATTTTCTGATCCTAGCGACTGATAAATACCCCCTTCTCATAAAGCTGGATCCGATTTATAGATATTAAGAATCATTCAAGCAGTGACCCACAAGTATGATTAAACACTTACTGTAAAGTGCATTAATAAATATGGACACTACAAATAATTGACCGTCATTGCAAATCATCTCATTATCAATTGGGAGACACAAATAAAGAAATGCAGGCAGATCTTATTGCTGAATACATACAGTCTTATATTTTTAAGATGATTGTCAAGGGAAGTTTCAATAACTAAAAAAAAAAAAAAGAATATATATAAAATTGACTTGGTTTAGCATAAAATCAGAATCATGAAAGCTTTTTTACTTGTATTAATGTTATTGTCAGTTCAAAGAAGCATATCAAAGAACTCAGTGAATATAATAAAAGGCTTCAAAATAGGAGAACAATTTCTATTCGTAACAATCACTCTAATTATTCAGAAACATAAATGTTCAGTACATCCAAGAAACACAATATTCAGACATATATTGCGGGTTACAAAATAGGTATTCTTCTTGAGAGTTGTAGCGCTTCGTTATGTAGAAGGGTATAGTCAGAATGATATAACATTATTTATATATATATCAAATTACTTTTTTGCTTACTAGGTTGAATGTACAATTCAATCAGTGCAAGTCGACAATACTATATAATGCATTTATATTATATGAATAGAGATTCAACACCTGGAGATAAATGCAATTACATAGCCTATGGCTAGAATAGCCTATATGGTATATTTCATTTTAATTTGTTATAATTTCACTGCCTACATTTGCAGTGTGTGTGTGTATGTATGCGCAAATAAGGAGGGGTTTAAATGTATAACATCATGATAATGCATAGATTCACGGCAGGTATCTGGATCAGGGAAGGCAATACATGCACCCATCATTCTGGTGAATGCACAGCCACCCACCTGCCTGCACAGGTGCAGAATGGTGGCTAATTCTTACATGAGCAGAGGACATGGCTTTACTACAATGCGAACGTAACAGTCACCAGTCTGCACAAAGCAGCTACCCTGGACATTAATAGACAGGCTAGTGTACTGTACATGTACAGAATAGCTACCCAGCCTGTTCAACATTTGAAGGTTGATCTTCCACTCCGCTGAACCGTTCCCAGCCTTCTAATAATACTATGGCACAGCTTGTCATACAGTATGGCAGGCTTCAAAGCAGCACCATCTAAAAACTAGGACCATCACAGCAGAGATGGAAGAGTGCATCTAAAGCTCAGCGCCCCTTGCCCTCTACCAGCACTGATGGTGTTCATGGCTGTGAGCTCTGTGTATACTGTACTGGGGGAAAACAAGATACTTGTTGATCATAAAGTTAAGGGGGAGAGATGTAAAAAGCTTTATTATGGGGTATATAGAGCCCTATTGGGGAAATGCTTTAAGTACAATAAAAAAGGAATAAAGAAGCCCCACATAATATACCTTTATATTTCCTCATAATATATTTAGAGCACTACTACGGTGTTAATTTGGGAACAAATAATTAGCAATAAAGATCCCTTATTATAGAGCACATTTAATTTATTACTTATCATAAAACCCTTTACTCTTTAAATTGCTCAAATTTTCTCCATAATTAATAAGCTTCTATAGTCACTTCTTTTGTATTGTAGTTACAAGAATGCTTTGTGTATATTATAACACTAACCACACACACTTTCAAATATCATTGTTGTTCTAAAAATGCTGATTTTATTGTATAGCAATCACCAGGATACAGTGTGTATTGTATAGGGATAATTAGTGTGAAGTGTGTATTGTGAGGCGGTGGCTAGGATGTAGTCTCTCATCTTCAGAAGAGGGGAGTGCCAGTAAATAGAAGGGCCAGGAGTACCTGATACTCAATAAGCCCACATCATAATAAGGTGCTTCTAGATGTCACTAGTGATACACAATCCCATATCATAAATGAAATGAATGAAGAGGAATATAATGAAAGAAATCCTAATAAATCTAAACAATCATATGCAAAGTCCTATAGTAAATCCGTAGTGCAGTTGTAGATGTAGAATCTAATAGGTTCTCTCCTCTCAATGAAGATGGACATGTGGATAAAAACAAATAACATTTATTAAGTAAAAAATTTCCAAAAACTCACAAATACAAAGAAGATCTAAACGTCCTACACCAGGGAAGGCTGGAAAGCTGGACTGGTGATGACTTCCACAAGATGGAAATGCCCGGGTATGGCGTGCACACAGTCTGGCTGGGGGGTCCCCTGTAGTAACGTGATAATAAGCTGGCCGGTTCCTGACTGACGCGTTTCTGGCTGGACTCAGCCCTTCTTCAAAGTCTTGAACCGGTGAACAGGACTCCCTCCTTTTTATAGTGATCCGTGTCGACATCTGCATAGAATTTACTACTTATTCTAATTGCAATAAATATTATAAGTACTGGCTGCATTTCATTGTAGATAGGTAATATTGAACTCAATCAATTTTATCGATGGATTAAGACCAATCCTAACAAAGGGTTGACAACTTATGTAACGACACATAGCAGACATTCTTAAAGGAAACTGTACATAAAGCAATTAGGATCCACATTTTTTTTGAATGATAACATATAAGAGGCAATACGAATAAAAATACCTGATGAAAGCGGTATGCAGTGAATCCAAAAATTGATAAAGCAACAATATAATGATAAAAAGTGTAACAGTAACGGTGTAAAACCTCATCGCTGAAAGGTTAAAAATGTCCAAAACTAATTCTATACATAACTAAACAATATTGACAATGAATCATAACAAAAATAGCGCATCAAAAACTTTTTAAGGTTTAATAACCAATATATGGTCCTAATACAATAAAAAATGGACCAATGATGCATATTCTATATAGTGTATGGGGACGGTGACTTAATTAAAGTGCAAGTGCTAATGTGACAATGTGTATCCAAATATGTACCAAATCATACAAAAGTGAAAACTATTTTTGTATCCACATAGAGTGTAACATATAAATATAGCATAATTAAAATCCGTACAAAGTGTGATGAAGTGACTGCAGATACCTATTAAAAAGTTTTAAAACTAAATTAAAACTTATCATAGGGAGCTATGACATACTCTGACATAATATATACAAAGTGCATGAGATAACTAAAAACTGAATCTTCTTCATAAAAGGGGAAATGTGCATCAAAACCTCAAGACAATCCAGGGAAGATTGATGGAGTTTAATTATACCCTGATCTGGGACTTAACTTCCTTCCTATTATAAACCCATACAGTTCTGTAATGTGACAGGGGGTAATTAATAAATAGAATATATGAAATATATATTTGGTAATTAATAATGGTCCCTGATCCGAACCTTTGATGTAAAAAAGGAGAATATAAAAAGAATATAAAATACCAATAAAAAAACCCAATAAAAAGTCACTAGCTAAGAAAGAAATGTATTAATGAGGAAAGCAATCAGGAATTAAAATAGGAATACAAATTGAGGTATAAATCCATACAGGTTTGTGACTCCATCCCCGGCAAGAACTCAGAATGGCGGAAAGATATACAGCCCTTTATGTTATACAGTACCCGATATTCCTAGGAAATCCCCTCCCTAGTACTGATCGGGCCCACAAGGTTTAGCTTCCGAGTTCGGCCGGGTTCGGGTGCTTACAAAGTGGTATGACTGTATCTATTTGGGTCCCTTCACAATCCATATCCAGCTAAGTTCACTTCCCTTCGGGTCGGGTCCTAGGGGGGACCAGGAATCATAGGAACCATTTCAGTTCGAAGTCCTGGTTAAGTCCCCCCGGTTCCATTGTGTTAATGTTAAATATACATCGCATTTCCGCCTTAGCTAGGACAAACAGGTGATCTCTGGTTCTCCAGTTGGCTTGGACCTGACAGAGACCAAAAAAACTTGTTAAAAACGTGGGATCATTATTATGGACCTCTTTGAAATGGGCAGAAACTGTATGAATCATTACACATTTTGTAATGTTTCTCAGGTGTTCTGCCCACCTCACCTTAAGAGGTCTAGTTGTACGGCCAATATAATACTTATTACATGTGCATTGTAACACATAAATACAAAACTTAGAATCACATGTAATGAACTGATTGATTTCAAAACTCTTCTCATTCATACATGAAACAACGCTTTAGTTTTTTTTAGTTGTTTGGGGATTGGGGCAGTTACGGCACAACAGGAATTGTCCGCAAAAACCTTTGCTTTTCATCCCCCCAGATGTAGTTTTATCAAGAAAAGCTGATTTCACCAACTTATTTTTCATGGTAGGAGCTCTTCTATAGATGAACTGGGGAAATTGTCCTATGTGATCTACTAATTCAGGGCCCCTTCTTAAAACCCCCAATGTTTCTTGATTATTTTTTCTATTTCCCTATATTGGGAGTTGTATTGGGAGATGAAGGGAATGATTTCTTATCTTTCATTTGCCTTATTCTTATTGTTTCTTATTAAAAGAGATTCTCTGTCGATCTACCTCACTTATAACCTTATTTAACTGATCTTCTCCATAACCTTTTTGTAGAAATTGATGTTTCTTCTTGTCAATATGCATTTTTGTTGTATCTTCCCTGGAGCAGTTCCTTTAAATTCAAAGGAACTGCCCCTTGGGGATGTTTTCCAACCATTTCTTATAATGGTTGATATTTATTGGTATGTGAGAATTCGTGTCTGTTTGTTTAATAAAGTTTTGGGTCATAATGGTGTTGTCTACAATATAGATCTCCAGATCAAGGAAGTTTACTTGTATAGGACTAACATCAAAGGATAAAACAATGTTAAGATCATTCTTATTAAGTAACGAGCAAAAATTGTCTAGCTCTTCATCTGTCCCACCCCAAATAAATAGAATGTCGTCGATGTATCTTTTCCAGAGCACCAGGTTCGCTCCAGCTTGGGTTAAGATAGTATTTTCCCAATTCGCTAAAAATAGATAGGCATAGCAGGGAACGAACCTGGTGCCCATGGCTGTACCCCGCTGTTGTATAAAAAACTGGCCGTTAAAGTTAAAGGGCTGTATGCAGAGCTCCGGCCGCATTGCATATGCGGCCGGAGTTTTCCGATATGTTCTACTGCGCATGCGCAGTAGTTTTGCAACATAATCTACGTTACTTGTTGCAACGTAGATTGCGTATATGCGGTCTTTAACAAGTAACGTAGATTATGTTACAAAATTACTGCGCATGCGCAGTAGAACATATCGGAAAACTCCAGCGCATATGCAATGAAGAATAAATTCTATACCTTGTAAAATAAAAGATTTAAGATCCTCTTTCATATCGCTAAATTGAAAGTTCTTGACCGCCTCAATACCCTCTTTATGTGCTATTACAGTATATATTGATGCGACATCGGCAGTAACCAATTTATAGCCTTCTTTCCACGTTACATTTTTTTATAATATTTAAAACATCTGTAGTGTTTTTGAGAAATGAAGGGATGAATGTCATTAGGTGTTGCAGGTGTTTATCAATGAAAAAAGACAGATTCTCTGTCAGGGATTCGGTCCTTGCCACGATTGGTCGATCAGGTGGTTGGGAAAGGTTTTTATGCACTTTGGGCAGGGTATACATTACTGGAATTACTGGTTTGGATACACATATAAAGTCCCTTTCCTTCTCTGTGATAGTACTCATATCAAAGAATTTCTTCAGTAAATGTTTAAGTACAATTGAAAGTCTAATTGTAGAGTCCGATAGAACTTTTTTATATGTTTGATCGTCATCTAATTGTCTTTTAATTTCACTTTGATAGTCGTTTTTGTTAAAGACAACTACTCCCCCACCATTATCTGCGGGTTTCAGGATGATCTCTGTGTTATCTTTAAGGGTCCCTATTGCTTCTAACTCTTGCTTTCTAAGGTTGTTAACAAACGTCTTGTCTCTCTGTCTTATATGTTGTCTTTTATTTAATAGATGGATATCTTCAGTGACCATTTTTTCAAGAGTCTACAAAATTTCCCCTTTTATATTTGGGAAAAAGGTGGATTGGGTTTTAAAGTCATGATTCGTTCCTACATTTTCACTGGGCTTATCTTTGAAGAATTTTTAAGGGTAATTTTTCTAACAAATTTCTATAAATCTACAAAAGTGTTAAAAGAATGACAACTATTGGAAGGGGCAAATTTTAAACCTTTTTGCAGAAGGGATGTTTCTCCTTCTGTCAACACATGGTTACTTAAATTAAAGATCTTAGTGTTCAAATGCTTGGATTCGGGGGTTGGTTTGGAGTGTGTGGTTGCTTGAGGTGGTTGTATTTGATCCATTGGAGGTTGATGGAATTTCCTTTTTAATTTATACAATTTCCTCCATTTCTGTATATTCCCTCCCCTACTTCTTCTTTTCCTAATATCCTTAGTATTTATGGTGGCCTCCTCCTGTCTCTCTGACTGAACTATAAAAAAGAGTCCCTATTGTCTAAATCCCCAAGTATTTCATATCTATTTGCATGCCTGTCTAGTGATCTACTTCTGGTGTGGTATGGTACTGGTGTCCTTTTTTCTGTCATTATCTGATACTTTCTGCCATTCATAGTTGTTCCTAGTGTTATTCTTTTCCCCGTTCTGATTTTTCCCTTTTCTGTTGATGGCAAAAATAATCACGTTCTTTAAAGTCTTATAAGTCTCTATATTGGACCTTTTTAGTAATTCACCTATGCTCCCTATTTTCTTCATATCTCCTATCATTTTTTTTTTCCTTTTATACTCATTCCTTTATCTAGGATGATACCCCTTATGGAAATCTTCACTTCTTCTATCTCTATTTGAACGTTTGGGAGTCTAATATCTTCTTATAGACTGAAACGTTTTATCTACAAGATTAGTCTGTTTTTAACTTGATCGGTCCATATGTATTATATCAGATTTTTCACTATTTGTGCTTTTATTTTTATTTTTCTTCCCTTTATTACCATGGTATTTCTATCTCCTTGAACTGGGTTATTCCTTTCTAATATCTCACCTTTTTCCAAGCCATCTCTTCTGAATTTCCCTTTTTTCTTTTTAATAATTTCTTCCTCTTTTTTATCTAATTTAATGAGGATAGACATTTCAAGGGCTTTATAATCCTCTAAGTCTAATGGTATGATTAGTTATTTTAATGTGTTAATTTAATTTATTACTTTGAGGTGTGTCCTTCTATCTCATACAATAAGCTCCATTAAGGAAATGATTTATGAATTCTACCCCAATCTTGTTAAAATTCTTTGTCTTTAGATTGAAACGAGAAATATTTTTCAATCAAGAGACCATTTGGAATGGTCTCTTCTACTATGTATTTCTCAAGTGTGGCAGCTTCCCACCACATTTTGCTTTCATGTGTCAATCATTTTTCTAATTTTCTCATAATATATCTGAGGTCTTGGTTTCCCTTTCCACCTCATTCTCTTTATCTTCTAAAATTTCAGTAAAGAGTTGGGACCTTCTATCCCTAACTGAAAAAATATTGAATAATGATGCACAATAAAATAGTCCAAATAAATAACTGTAAAAATGTCAATAAAATATCAGTGAAACGAACTCTTAATAAGATAAGTGTAGCTTTAAAAATCAGACCGGAGACGAAAAAAATCTATGAAAACAAAAAGAAGGTCTGGTAAAATAAGCGTACCAAAACCCCTGTCAGCCAAACTCGGTACACTCGGAGATGTCTCAAATCTCCCAATAATAAGAGCAATGGTAAAACAAAAGGTTAACAAAGTTGAGGCACTGGGGTCATCTTCAGAAGAGGGGAGTGCCAGAAAATAGAAGGGTCAAGAGTACCTGATACTCACTAATCCCACATCATTATAAGGTGCTTCTAGATGTCACTAGTGATACACAATCCCATATCATAAATGTAATGAATGAAGAGGAATATAATGAAAGAAATACTAATAAATCTAAACATAGACATATGCAAAGTCCTATAGTAAATCCGTAGTGCAGTTGTAGATGTAGAATCTAATAGGTTCTTTCCCTCTCAATGAAGATGGACATGTGGATAAAAACAAATAACATTTATTAAGTCAAAAAATTCCAAAAACTCACAAATACAAAGAGGATCTAAATGTCCGAGATCAAATGTACGTCCGTTAGGCACTTACATGCGTATAGTCTACATATAGTACGTAAAAGGTTACTACACATGCGCAGTTGATCCGATCCTAAAAATACGCACACAACTCCCCTCGTTAACCCGTTCTCTGAATACGCCCCTAAGAGAGGAAAGTTATTCCTGGGCTAAACCATGTTGATTGCAGGGGGGAGTCATATTTCATCTGCTGCAAATAGTATTAGAGTTGAGAGATGGCGTTTCCCAGCTCAAGTCTAAAGAACAGTATGATAGTAAAACTGGTCAGTATCTGTGTGCAGTAAGCAATTGAAAGATAATATCCCTGCATGCAAAGAATACAATTAACTTGACTCCCCCTGAAATCAACATGGTTTTGCCCAGGTGTAACCTTCCTCTCTTTATTTTTAAGCTCCTTCTTAAGTCTGGATCCAGCCCATCATGTTTAATTGCTTGTTTTTTGTTGTTGTAGTTTTTATTTTTTTGTACAATTTAATTGAGGCCTAACTAGGGTTGATTTAGCCTAGGGAAAATGTAAAAAATAGACCCACCTATAATTGTACTGGTATTGAAAACTATGTTAATATATTTATGTGTGTCTTTATACTGTCATTAAGGAGGATGGTTGTCATATGTTTTGTGTAATAGTGTTTACATAATTCTGATATTTTAAATTCCCAGACATGAGGAAAAGAACTATATAGAACAAATAATTATGTAATGTATGGAGAGAGATCAAGACCGTAATTTAATGTCATGTAGTGTAGACTGTATTGCATTTTCTTTATCAATTCATCACTTGAAAACCAAGGTATTTTTCATACATTTTTAAATTGGAAATAACAGTCAAATGCATTATATGATCTATTTTATTAAAACATTCAATAACAGTTACACAAAAAAACCCTTTGTATTAAAGGATAGGTATTAAATAATGTAACTATACCATCCTCATGTATGATCATTTAATCTTTCAGATACATTCCCAAGAGATTTGCTATCAAATACATACTGTTCAGGGAAACAAAGGCAGAATATGTGTATGGATCAGATAGCTTAAGGCAAACAGCTACACATTACAATATAGATAATAAATAAGCCTATTGTCTTGGGAACTTACAGTAATACACAAGTCTAATAAAGCCTTCTTTGGTGCATATAACAGCAAACTCTGATTTAAGAGGTAGAAAAGTTATGGAAGAACCACATTACTATATATATTACTATAAATATTAATATATATCTATTAAAACAGATAGAACAGAGGGCGCTTCATAGTGTAACAAGGTTTTATTAAAAAGAGATCACTAGCCAGTGCTTTTAGAATATAGCGTACCGGAAAGATTCTTGTAAAAACAGCAAAATAAAACAAAGCAGATCCACAGAGGAGAAATGGGCATACGTCACTGCTATAAGGAAACCAGCGTCCCGGAAACCCTCTTATGGCTACCCGAAGTTAGTACCAGCATGTGTCCTGGAGCTCACACTGCACATGGGAAGTGTTTGGAAACTGCACCTCTCCAACCCTACGCGTTTCGTCATGCGACTTCGTCAGGGGGCGTGGCGAAGATGTGTGTACAAAGGTTAATATAGTCCAGTGTCCTGATTTAGAGACCAATCAGAGATCAGCAAATATAATCTTAAAATTATAGAGGTGACAATATACCCTTACAAAGTATATACATACAGCGCCAAAGCATTATATAGACTCAAATGGTTAAACCCTATTATTTGAACCCTATTATTTAAAACAACCCGAATTACATTTACAAGGAGAGCAGAGAACCAAGCATATAACCATCAACAAATGCCATCATGCACATAGTAATCAAAACAGTAAGCCTGAGTGACATTCACTTACATTTATAATTCCTACAAAACAATTTCTTTAAGCACACACTCGGAGGTATAATGTACCAAACGTACCCCTTCACAAATATTTTTAGCTTTTTTTTCTTTTGTTTTCCTAACTTTACCACTTTTTACGTTTGCGCAGCAAATAAAATAAAGAAATTTAGAAAAGGATTTTTTTAAAGTGTTTAAGTTCATAAGGTCTAGTTTAAAATTTAGGAGTCCAAAGAGTTCAACGTACCACTGTTAAGACATTTCCACGCCTGAAGCACTTATTTGAGCATTCAGAAAATATGTGCCCTTTATTAAGCCTCCAGAAATAATATGGAAGGCATGGGTTAAAATATTCATAACATACTGCCCTTAGACTGGTAATAGGTTTGTGCCAATCAAAACAATGCCGCTGGCTTAGTTCTGTGAATGCTAGAGTCCCTTCAGCTTTCTAACCAAACATTTTCTTCAAAACATACATAATGTATTACCACACAAAAGCTGCATTATGTTGTTAAACAAAGATCCTACCACTGCTATTTATCCAACATTACAGAGTACCTCAGAGCCTTAATTAGTTACACAGTTGTAGTGTAGAGGACTCATGGGCCTTCATTAGAGTGTGACTTTGATAACAGTTTTAAGAAATTGGGATCACATGTCTGTACAAGAGAAGAGGCTCAAGGTAAGCACACGCATATTTATATGACTGTGTATGTATGTCTTCAGGTTCTTGAAGCTATTGACAAACTAAGCAAATAATGAGTAATAAAACTGGCCAACCACATTTGTGTGCAAAATATATTCTCCTGATGTAATTGATCATTTATTGATTAATTATTGAACTTCAGCTTCTGCTATTGTTTCTTAAGAGTATAGAGTATTTTGTTTTCTCTAAGGTTTGTATTAAGAATTGATGTAAGCAGATATGAAAATTCTAATTTTTTTCTTTTTTTTGTTTTGTTTGTTACTTGTTTTTACAATTGCAAAGCATATTACAAATACACCATAGAGTTATGCTGAGCATGCCCCTTCAGGAGCAATTAAAGATCTGATTTTAATAGATTTGGCATAATTCCGTAAGAAAATGTAATTGGGGTTGTATAGCTGCATAATTATCCGCTCTCCTGAGATGAGAGGGATCTTACTGCATCAACAGCCAGTCCTTGCAGTCTCTGCACATGCTTATTGCTGGCCCTCGCAGACACTCTGGAAATGTAAGTTCTACAAATAATACACCTGCCAGATAGAACATTACAATGGGAGTAGAGATTGGGGAGTAGACAGGGAGACTATGCCATACATAAAACTGTCAGCATGGTACCTCCGCAAACAGAACATTAATCGTGTTAAAACTTTCTCGGTAATCATACAGCTGATGTTATACTGTACGCTGTATCATTGTGGGATATATTATTCTCCGTACAGCGACCAGAGCCAACCAAGGAACACGTTAGAGTGTGTCTATACCATCAGAATTAGCACACGTCAATGCAATGAAATCATGTACATGTTGAGTAAGGTCCTGCCTTTTGAGTATCAAAAAGTGGAAATGTGTAAAAAAAAACAAAAAAATAAAACCCAGCTATGTATACCAGCTGAACAATCTATACATCTGTCGTATGTATCCTATTTATCATAAATGAAATTATAGTGATGGCTTTCCTATAAATATGTTTAATATCTGACATAATGCAGCTGTATTAATCTATTGCATATGTTCTTTTCAACTTTGTTTTTAACACAAATGTGCTTTTATGCTTACGTTAACATCAGTGATGATTGATTGTTTATTTGAGTGTTTGTTTACACTCCTTCCCTGTACACTCAATGGCAACTATGTTTTCGTCCATATTGATGGAAAGACATCTATAATTAATAAGAATATAATACCGAAGGACGTCTGGTGATTTGATTATATGAAGCTCATGATAGAAAGAGATGTTCGGTGGAGTCATTTATTATATTAGTCATGCGTGTCCTATATATTCTGGGAGAATATGCTTATTACAGATCAGGACTGATGTCATCCTGTTATTATACGTGTAATAGTGTAATTTAATCTATCTATCCAAACTGCCACTATAGATCAAACCCTCACTTGGTTACCAATACCCTTATTCACCTTCCATCTGTCTCTGTAGATTAAATAGCTGCTTGATTTCATGAACAATTACTGCTAGTCCACTGATCTCACTACTCCTATCAAGCAGTCGTCCCTTTTAGCTCTTCCTCTTACGTGACCAAATCTGATGGCCGTCAACTGATCCAGATATACATGTTCTTAGCACGCAAGGGAGCTTGAGCCTGTTTGTTCTAAGGTCGTGTTTCGGTCATAGCTTTGGATAGAAGTTTTCAACTGCAAATTAAATATTTAAAACTTCAGAACTGATTTAATGAACATCATATAAGAAATAGTTCTATGATAATAACAGTGTAACAACATTTCAAAATTAGTACAACAAAATCCAAAGGAACATGAAAAATATGCAAATATATTATGTTATGTTCCTGAAGGATGAATTTTGAAGATTAGTTTACCTGGAAATCCAGCATCATAGCCTAGTTCTATGAAAAGAGGTTTCCATTTTTGCTGGTTTTTCCAAGTTATATAGATCTGTATTTCTAGGTGTACAATAGGTAGAAGAGAGGACCTATGAGCTCTATTTACTTACCCATATGAACGTAGCTCATCCAGGTACGAATCAACTCTCTGCGAGTCTACGTTCATATTATTTACTAAAACTTACCCTCTGCTGGCTGTCCCACAATGACATACGAACTTTCTGCAGTCATCGCGGGCTTTCTTTGGCTGAGTGCAATCCCGTTGCAAGCCTGCACATGTGCAGAGGCTCTCTTCTGGGACTTTGTAAAAATGAAGCCCCGGCATGAGAAGCACTGCGCATGTGCAGGCTCTTCATGTCGGGACAGGCCCCTGCGGGCAGACGCGTCTTCGGTCAGGTAAGTTTTTAACCGTATTCTATTGTTTATTTTTTTATTTGTGTTTTTTTTTTATATTATTACTATATTAACTATGGGGAGATCACTGGAATAGAAGCACAAACGCCAGTCTGTGCTGGCATTATTATAACTCTCAGAACACTACTACACTGAGGGTTAGTAAATAGGAGGAAGCGCCGGCCATACATTAGGAACAACAGGCCGGCGAACACATATGAGCTTTCACTGCATCGCCATGGAAACTATTTATTTCCATGGCGGTGCATAATTTGTAAATAAGAAAAACTTAGATTTAGGAGGAAAAACTGCATAACTCCTAAAAAAGAAGTATGTAAATAGAGCCCTCTATAGAGACTGTTATGCTTTATGTAAGGGCAGGGCAGCCCCAAGCTCACTGCCACTTCACTTATTTTCACATCCTTTGTAGTACAACCTGTAAGTATCTTCAACCCTTTCTCTCTGTGTATGACTGTGATATAGCCAACTCCCCCACTCCCCATCTTGCCTAGAATTTATTCAAGCTACTCTGCAGTCTGCGTGGCCCCCTCATTTCTTATTCTCTGAAATACCTACCATTATCCTAGGTGATTTTAACATCTCCCTTAACAATGACTTTAAGCTTTTCTCTCTAACCTCTTCTCTTAGCCTTTACCATAGGAGTGATTCTTATACTCAACTGATTTAATTAAAAAGCTATAAATCTCCATTCACTTCTATTATTTCTATATTTTCATACCGCCACCTCTAAATGTCCATACTGCCACTTCTAAATTTCCACTTCAACCACTGGCATGAACATGAACTTGAACTTTTGGCAATATAGCGTTAGGCCAAATGTCCGATTTTGATGAAACTAGAGCAAAACATTCAGAAAGAACCACAAGTGCTGGGTGACATCATCCAGATTTGCATATTAACCACTCCCACTTACACAAACAGGGTCTAAATTTTTTAATTGAAGTGTGCAGAAAAGTACTAAAGTAGATAAATGTGGTTCTATTTGTGCATTGAATGAAAGGGAATGGGTGTGGGTCTGCGCATAGAAAATCTGATTTTCGAAAAATCTGATTCCTCCCAGATTCCTCTGCTAAATTGTAAGAAAAAATAGTCCCTTCCCTAATTCTAACCCTAACCCTCCCCTCTCACTACCATAACCCTCCTTTCCTGGCAGCCTGACCCTAACCCTCCCTCCCCTGCAGCTTAACCCAAACCCCCCCTCCCCTGCAGCCTGACCCTAAGCCTAACCCGCACAGATAGTTTACTCACCTGTTCGAGGTCGGGTGATAGCAACGGCGGAGGTGCGGTGGAGGGATATCGCAGATGGCGGAAGGATAACAGTAATTGCGAAAGTGAATGGGTAAAGTATGCTGAATGGCATACTCAACCATTCACAAAAAAAAAGTAGAAAGTGGTAAGTATTCGAAAAGGTACTTTCGGATGTCCCATTTTCGGCAATAAGATTTTCGTACCGGAAAGTATAAGTGAAAGGGAACGGCTACTTGTCACTCTTCCTAGCCTATCAAAATGTGGACAGGTCAGAATGTCAACAATTGAGTATTATTTTAGTATTTGATTGTAACATCTGTAAACATAATGTCGACAGCTTGTAAAAAATTATATGCAGTACTGCAGTAGTACATTTTGACCTGTCAATATTTTGCCCTGTTGACATTTTGACTGTCAACATAACAATCGACAAGGCCTCCTCTTGTAGTGCACTATATTAGAGGTCTGGAAATGGCACATACAATTATATAAGTAGTTTATAGGGTTTGGAAATGGCACACTATATACGGTTTATAATTGGGGCATTTCATCATAATATACCCCATGTGAAGTATATCAGTGGTCTGAAGATGGCATACTAAAGTATGCCATTAAACTCTAATATACCCCACATGTAATATATTGCCATTGCCAGACACCTTATATACAGTATTTTACATAGAGTGCCAGCTCCAGAATCCTAATATACCCCATATGTATTACATGTGGTATATAACAGGAGTCTGGTCATTGCACAGCACCAATCTATCTCCTGCACAGCAGTTACCTGGTACACTTGCAGCATCTCCATGTTTGAATGTGGTACTTTGCAGGACCCTGTTTGTTTTTATAAATCAAATGAATAAGGGATCTTGCTCCTGCCAGTCCCCCATTTCCCAGAATATCAGGCAGTGATAGAATTATTAAAGTATGATCTATTTGTCTGCTCATAGAAGGTGATGTAAATATTAAGTTCCTTTCACATTAAACAAAACTAGGTTTTTTTGTACTAATCATTGTACAGAAAATAGACTAAAGCTGGCCGATTATCGGGTGACCGGGCCAAAAATCGCTCTAGTTAATGGCCAGTATGAATTTTTAAAACTTACAATAAATGCACCATCTGGTACGATTATTGGATTTTTAAACATATCTGATTTAAATTGGGTGCTTGCGCCCGATATTTTAAGGGAGCCAATCAGCAAGTAGAAAGCGCGGCTTCTGCTGATTCCTGTCTGTACTACTCCCTGCAATAGACGCTGCTGTATATCTATGTACTATGCTGCTCTGACAGCTTTGAAAGTATACTTCAAAGCTGTCAGAGCAGCTTTATACACACAGGGATAGAGAGCCAATCAGCAAGCTTAAAATATCGGGCGCTAAAAATCCAATAATCGTACCAGCGCATTTCTGGTGCGTTTATTGGACATTTTAAAAATTGATCTTGGCCATTAACTAGAGCGATTTTTGGCCCAGTCACCCAATAATTGCTCTAGTGTATGGCCAGCTTAACACTCCCCTTCCATTACCATGACCCTAACCCTCTCCTTCTTGCAGACTGACCCGATTTCCGAATGAATGAATGGATAAGTATGCCGATCGGAACACTTAGGAAGGGTAGCACGGTGTAATGCTGCCTATAAGAGGTGTGCACTTGCACACATGCAACATGCATATAATAATAGGCAGAGGTGTACCTTGACAAATGCCGTTGTGATGGCTGAAACATGTTTTGAGCTGATTTTAAACTAGCCATCAGCTGTGATCCACTTGTTGTTTCTTTCGTCCCCTGCTGTGTCTCCTAATTTCCTGGGCATGGAGATGCATTAACACCTCTGCAGAGTGCACTAACCTGGAAGTTGTGTGTTTGTTTTTAACATGTTGCTACCTTTATGGATGTTTTCATTAAAGTGATAAAAGGTTAAGAAGCTTTTTTCTCTTTTTCACTCATGCACACGATTTCAAAAACACAGTTTGGTTTTTATGCAAAATCCATTACTGACTTCAGAGAAAATCTGCAACTAAAAGGACATTTTATTTAAAATACATAGGATAGAAAAGCACAACTTTTCGGTATAGCGCTGAACGTTTGGTGTGTTTCAACAGCAAATAAATAAGCAGACTAGACAAATATATGTAATTATGGATCGCTAATTGTTTTAAGGTATATGTTTTTTTTTTGTTTAAAATAGTAACAAATATTTCAGTAAAACCTCCTAAAAACATTATCATACCCTCCAACATTTCACGGCGAAAAAAAAGGTACACTTGACCACCAAGGAGGCGTGTCGTTGGCACTCAGGGGTGTGTCAGCTAGAGGGGGCATGTATAATCCTACCCATGGGGCGTATCTTTCCCT
>WWET01001512.1:43416-56785 GCA_011038615.1 Limnodynastes dumerilii | reverse complement strand
ACACTGTGCCCCTTCATCATACACACACACTGTGCCCCTTCATCATACACACACACTGTGTCATCATATCATACACTCACACACTGTGCCCTTTCATCATACACACACTGTGCCCCTTCATCATACGCTCACACAGCCTCTTCATAATAAACACACTGCCCCCTATGCTCATTTACTTACCTTTTATTTGATCTTAATTTATCTTCTGTATACACACACACTGTGCCCCTTCATCATACACACACACTGTGCCCCTTCATCATACACTCACACACTGTGCCCTTTCATCATACACACACTGTGCCCCTTCATCATACGCTCACACAGCCTCTTCATAATAAACACACTGCCCCCTATGCTCATTTACTTACCTTTTATTTGATCTTAATTATTTTTATCTTCTGTATTCTGCTCTGTCTTTTCTTTTCTTGCTCCTCTCTGCGTGCTCCTTACTATGAATGCTGACGTGATGACTTCATGCTCGGCCGACGCGCAGTAAGAACAGGAGACGCGAGGGAAAGGGGGAAGCTGGTGCCGCCGCCGGAAGGTAAGTTTTTTTTTTATAATCATAGCCGGCTGAGTCGGGGGGATGTCAGCAGGCCTGCAAGCAGTAACTTGCTCCGGCACACCGGTTGCGGAGCACTGCTGTAGAGCATTGCTGTTATTTTTAGAGGAGTTACAGCCATTCTGGCGTTCCCTATGTTGCTTACCTGTTGAAATCATGATCATTATACATATTCATTTATTTTTGGGAAAATCAGTCTAATCTCTATTAATAGTATATAGCCTTCATATAGCTTCAGCAATACTTCTACCTGTGATATTTTTTGACATTTATAGAATATAGAATTATAGAAACTTATACAGTGAAATCATCAGAGAAAAAATAAAAGCTAATTTTTTTTGCAGGGTTTATTGGGATTATAAAAAGAACACTTTGAGGCAGCACAGTGGCTCAGTGAGTAGCACTTATGTCTCACAGCGTTGAGGTCATGAGTTTGATTCCTGGATTAGGCCTCATCTGTGTGGAGTTTGTATGTTCTCCCCGCATCTCTGTGGGTTTCCTCCTGCACGCCAAAAACATATTGGTAGGTTAGTTGACTGCTGACTAAAATATCCCTAGCGTGTATGTGTGTTAGGGACTTTATGTGGCTCTAATAGGGGCAGGGACTTATGTGAATGTCTAATATTCTCTGTAAAGCGCTATTTGTGGCACTATATAAAAAAAAAGCAATAATAACTTTGTAGAGTTTTCTCTGCTCATCTAAACAGACCTTGGTCAAGCATCAATGAAATACAAGTTAATCAATTATTAATAATTAAACCAGAGAAATTGTTTTTGCTGCAATTTAGACCCCACACTTTATGTACATGTGGGGGTTTCAAATTATGCAAGAAAGAGATAGGTGCACACCCCCATCAGTCCCCTCTTTCGGTACACGTGTATAGAATCCAACTTTAACTTTTACGAAATAATCTGCTTCCGTTCGAACACAAATCAATGCATAACTGGCGTTTTTTGTCCCGAACCTTAATTTGCATGCCTATCCATGCCTGTATGGCGGTTATACGGTTGCGTAAATAAAGTGTCAGTCCCTTCATCATAACTTCTGAAGGACAAAGATGCAGCATCAAATGATCAAATGGTATGTATTAATGTAACCCTAACCCTTATCCTAATCTCTACCCTAACCCTACCCTTCCATTTACCCTAACCCTAAGACTCCCTTCCCCGCAGCCTGACCCTAAGACTTCCTTTCGCGCAGCCTGACCCTTAAGACTCCCTTTCCCGCAGTCTAACCCCAAAGTTCTTTTCCCCCGCAGCCTAAGCCTAAGACTCCTTTTCTCGCAGCCTAACCCTAAGACTCCCCTCCCTGCAACCTAACCCTAAGATTCCCCTCCCCACAGCCTAACCCTAAGACTCTCCATAGACTTCCATGTAATACTCACCTGTCCGGTCTGGTGCGGCGGGCCTATGGCAGTGCGATGGGTCTAAAGCGGCGGTTTCTGAATTCATGAATAGGTACATATGCCAAAAAATACATTTGGCATACTTACCCATTCACCTAGCGCCCCCTCCTTCTTTATATAGTCCTAGTTCTTAGTAGTCCTTGCAGTAATCTCTTATTCTGATTCCGAACTGACTTTATCAACAATGTATACCTTCAGTTCCAATGTCCAAATACAATTGTTCCCCCAAAACGGTGGTTCTTCTTTCTTCTCTGGATGTCCTCAGATATGGGTCTCGAGTCCTTATAATAAAGAGCAAAAACAACCTTGTGCAGACTGCAGACGAACAATTCAGAAAAAGAAAAGAAGGAATTTGTATTTGGACATTGGAACTGAAGGTATATATTGTTCGGAATAAGAATAAGAGACTACTGCAAGGATTACTAAGAACTAGGACTATATAAAGAAGGAGGGGGCGCTAGGTGATATTAGGGTTATTTTTGTGGTTTTTAATATTGATGTGATTTTCTGGTTATATATCAGTTGGTCACATATTTGGGGTAAGGTGTTTTCCCCACAACCCAGATAACTAAGCTGACCCCAGGGAGCGCAGACCATAGTGTAAATCCCCCATCTTTTACAATACTTACCCATTCATTAGTAACATTTTCTAATTACTGATATTTTCGAAATAGAGACAAAAATGGGCTTTCAGCTGCCTGTATTTAAAAAAATAGAACTTTTGTTACAAAACGCATCCTGTACTAGACGTGAGTACAATACAAAATATACACATTTTCATCATACATAAGAATATCATACAGCAGTTAAAGGGACTTTGCCAGCTTGTATTACATTCATAATGCTTAAAATTCATGTTGTGAGGCATTCTTATAGATCTGTATAAACAGATTCTTCCATTGATTTTGATGCATAATCCATACAAATTGTTGCTTGATTTTTGATTAATCTGTTTATTCAAGTGTTCCACCCACCTTGCTCTATACTAGCCATTTTAGGTACACAGATTATAAAGGTTATCCTGGGAGAAAACAAATTCTCTTTTTCTCATGGGACTATCCTCCCAAGGGAATTGCACATATATTAGAAGAGAAGGGTTAAGCTAATGGATCATCTCCACTAAATGATATTGAAGAGCAGATGTGCATGATCGTAACTTCTCTGCTAATCAGTACAGCGGCATGGGATAGAGGCCTCCGAGACGGCTATGTTTGTGTTTTATTTGATTTACGCTCATTTTATTATCTTCATTTTCATGCCATCTGCCTCTGCAAATTTGTTTTCGCCTGATGCAATTTGGGTAACATAAGGTAACAAAGTGTCACAATGACTATATTGCCCTATTTTTAATTAATTACTGAACCCATCAAAACATACCATGCCTTTGTTCCTTTGCGATATTGCAGGGCACATCTACTGTCTATTATATACAGGTACAATTTAATGTTTTGTGCATTGCAAAATGCTTCTCCTACCACTTGCACTGGGTGCAAAATCTGTGTGATCCGACTCCATCCTCCACCACATTATATTTAAATAAGACCCTACATATTTTCAGGAATCTCATTTGTATTGCATTTTACATCTTTTCTTTTAAATCATTTCTGCATTCTGGCTCTGGCCATGTCTCCTCCATCTGCTGATTTGACTTTCCTTTCCAGCAAGTTCCATGTATTATGTTAGTAAAGCAATCTGACATCTTGTACAGTCAGTGGTGCCCAAACATTACTTATTGACTATTGCAAAGTGCCAGACTGTTCTGTATGTCATCGTTTCCAACTGTTGAAAATGAATATCAGGGAGACGCAGGATTGTCTGCTTTCTATCTCTTCCCTATGGCAGATCTTGGAGGGAAGAGATAGATGCCGGAAAGCGGGCGGGGTTTAACAACACAGTTTATGCAAATTGTTTCATTAAGCCCTGTCTATCATTGCTGTAATTCATAGTGTTTGAGGGAGGTGGGTGGGGCTTGATGAAGGATACACCATCGTCAAGTCCCACCCACCCCTAGTAACACCAAGGAAGGGTTACTATAATGAGAGGCAGGGGGGCCTACCCTGGCATACCGGGAAAACTGCCCAAATTTTGAGAGTTTCCCGAATATTCCGGGAGTGTCGGCAACCCAGGGGTGACACTGCACCAAAGAGGTGTGTCCTGTACTGTAAAAAGGATGGATGCTGGATGCATGCATTCTTCTTTCCAGCTGTCGCTCCTCCATTGCTGGAATACGATGTGTCGAAAAACGATATTCCAGGGATACTCATAGGGATATTTTTGCTTTGCACTCACAGACATGACAAGGATATAGATTGCTTCCCATGCACAGGATCATATAGACAGCAAAATGTATTTCTGTATGCTGGCTTGATCAGCTATATTGCTTTGAATAACTCCCAAAACTGTAACACAAATCCCCAGAAGCAGAGATATTGCTTTTTATACTCATCCTCCTGAAAGGGTATCTGAGTAAACCTATAAAATGCTGGAAACAGTGTGTTCATCAAATATAATTATAAGAAACATAAGAAAAAGAAATATGGCCACATTCCAGACTCCTGCATGCTTTACATGCGTGAAATTACTCAAGGTAGAAGGGAGTGCGCACCCCCATCACTCTCCTCTGTCGGTAGTAGTTCTGGACACTGAGGCCTGTATTCAGACTAATGGACGTATAACATGTACATCCGGTGTTTAGCGATTTTTACTACTGTGCATGCGTAGTAAATCATGTACGTAATCTACATATTTTTCCTTACGTAGATTGTGTATATGCGGTCTTTAAGACCGCATATACGCAATCTACGTAAGGAAAAATACGTAGATTACGTACAAAAATTACTACGCATGCACAGTAGTAAAAATCGCTAAACACCGGATGTACATGTTATACGTCCATTAGTCTGAATACGGGCCTGAGTTCCATTTGTCAAAATGTACGCTTGAGCAAGCAAATTACGTGTGCAAGTCCTATGACGTTATTAGGTTTGGATCCAATCCCAAGACTTTTTACCATTCTCTTGGGGTACATGAATATGTGCCGATCATGTGCCCCGGGCCCCAAAATATCTGGCGGCGGCTGTGCTCATTGGGACACTCTGCCACGCTGTGTTTTGATGGTTACCAGGTAATAATGGGGATTCTTTGCCTTTTAACATAGATAATGCAGAATCAAGTTATGTTCATTGGGGTAGATCCAGAACTACGTTTGCCGTACGTTTACTCGCGTAGCGTATTTTCGCGTGCATACCTCCCCTAGGCACACCCCTTGAATGTACGTATTTTGTCAAGATACGCTTTCCAAACCCTACCTTAACTTTTGCCAACGTAAACGCAGTGATCCGCACAAGTACATATGGGCAACACGTATTTACGCAGCTAAGCACGCCCATACAATTTAAATCCTACTTAACGTATTTCAGACGTATTTTGGACTCACGTAAAATTGGCACGCCCACGCGTAAGTATTTACGTGACACATACGTGAATGGCCCATACATTCAACGCTACGCTACGTTACTGAGCGTATTTTCTATGGTGCGCATGCGCAGTACTTACCAAAAGGCGATTTTACATCTCCGCCACGCGTAAATTCGCTCACAAGCGTTGTTCTGGATCTGGCCCATTATCCATATCTAAATATGTCAATGTTATGGTCATTTCACTTATTTAAATCCACTTTATTCTCCAGAGCACTGCATCATGATATGAGAAACATACATATTTTATCAGAAAGTAATATTTATTCTAGAAGACAACTAAAAGACAACGGCTTTTGTATTATTTACACAAATACTGCATAAGCTTATGTTATTACAGAAGTAAAGTTGCACTACGAAAACTGTATCATAAAACTATCACCTTAAAAGGTGTTCTCTGGCTAAAGCTGTTTGATATTCCAGTTGCAATCAGTAGTTCATATCTGTTACAATGACTATAACTATAGTTGTTTAAATGGACACTAAGTTGTCAATAATTTCTTACAATGATTTCACTACCCCCTCTCAAGAATTAGAAAGTACATTTACAATTCTTATGATTCCTTCCTACCTTTTTGCTCCTTTTATGTGGCAAGTCCTTCCCAAACGTGGGTCAGATTTGTAGTCAATAAAGACTCCAGCTTTCTTTTCCATTTTCCATTTGATACACCATGCTCTAAATATGTCAGTCACACAGGTTCTATAATTTAATGACATATAACTCATTAAAAGATTTGCTGAGTGGCAGTGATGATAGGAACTTTAATTACCATTTCATTTAGCATTATGAACACTGTCAGTCTTTAAGGTAGTAAAGCACTTAGAAAGTATAGTCTTGCCTAATCTTATATTTGGCCTTTGAATTTTTACATAGCTACATTAACACAGATGCTTCTTCTAATAAGTAATATCACTGTAATAAGACTTTAGAAAATGTGCCCATCAAGAGCAGATTTTCCAATTCTATATTTCATAATTTAGCTAACATACCCACCTGCAAGCATAATCTTATACATAAAATAAAAAAAAAGATTGTGATAAATGTATTTTAAAAAATGTACATTAGTAACATAAAAAATATCATTAGTTCAAATGATCTATAAACATACAGTATGCCACATAATGATCAGTAAACATGTTCCTTTTACTAATGGCAATTATACTACATCATTATCTTGAGTACCCAACTTTTCAGCTCCTTGTACGCAAATAATGAAGATGATGTGCCATTAATCCATATTATCTAATTGTACGCTAAAAAAAGCATTCTCTTAACTTAGTTGAGCTATGTCTCAGAAGTGACATTTGATGGTCAGGACAATATTTAGAGAATAATGGAGCGCTACTGCAGAGAGCAACATTGTTGCCCACACAGAATTTTAGATGTAATATATTATGTATAATTGTACATATTCAAAATGTCAGTGTCCTAATTCCCATAAGCACAATTGGCTAAGAGCTGCTTATATTGTATTTATGAACAATGCTCAGGACTCATACACGAAGCAATGACTGCTGTGTTAAGCTGCCAGCCTCCTACAGCCTCTCTACACATGCATATAGAGGTCACCTGTCTACCCCATGAGGTCATTCATGTTGTTCCAGTTCATCCCAAAGGTGCTCAGTAGGGTTGAGGTCGGGGCTTTATGCTGGCCAGTCAAGTTCTTCCACACGGAACTCATCAAACTATGTCTTTATAGTCCTTGCTTTGTGCACTGATGCACAAATGTTGGAATAGAAAAGGGCCTTCGCCAAACTGTTTCCACAAAGTTGGAAGCATAACATTGTCAAAAAGGCTAGAAATGCTTAAGCATTAAGATTGCCCTTCACTAGAAATAAAGGGCCTAGCCCAACCCTGAAAAACAGCCCCATACCATTAACCCTCCACCACCAAACTGAACAGTAGGCATAATGCAGTCAGGCAGTTAATATTTGCCTGCCATCCACCAAACCCAGACTCACCCATCTGACTGCCAAATAGAGAAGCCTGATTCATGATTCCACAGAACACGTTTCCACTGCTCCATAGTCCAGTGTAGGTGTGCTTCACACCACTCCACCTGACGCTGGCAGTTTTTGTGATTACATTAATACCAGTGAAAGTTCAGAACTCTTCAGCTATGGAATCAGCAGAGCATTGGTGACTTTTATGTACCATGCGCCTTAGCAATTTTTTACCCCACTCTGCGATTTTACCTGGTCTTCCGCTTCATGGCTGAGTTGCTGTTTCTAAATGCTTCAACTTTATAATATTACTAACAGCTACATCCAGCAGGGATGAAATTCCATAAACCATCTTATTGAAAAGGTTTTGGAATGTTCTTAAATATATGCACAGCCCAGATCCGTAAAAATGATTCACAAATACTAAAGAAAAATGTTAACCACACTACCAGCTTCTTAGGAGCTATCAGCTTCTTTTCTCCATATGCGTGTATTTAGGAATGGCTTTGTTTCCCATATGCATATATTTAGAATATTAGCAGATTGATTTTCTTAGGCTTTCTTTGTTTTATAATTAGCAAAAGTAAACAAAATACTTGTAAAAAAAATCACAAATACTTATTGAAGAATTAAGAAAGAACCATTCAGCTTTCAAAGTTGTTATAACATAAATATTAAAATGATATATCTACATAAATTAGACCTAAACTAAATTTGTATCTCAAGGTCACACACAAACAATGCAAACATGCTACAAGTTAAACAAGAAAAGACAACTTATGTTTAAAAAAATTTTTTACAACAAACAATGTAATCATGCACAACCTGTAAATAAATGTAACTAATAAGAACCTTTCAAATTTGAAGTCAAACACAAAATGGTAACATAACAGCAGCTTTAATAGATGAGCCTTTAATTGATCCACTCAAAGTGAACACATGCATTCATTATAAACATACAGCAGCTGTATTTTGAACATACAGATAAGCATGAGGCTTTGGCTCTCTGTTAACCATGCGGATGTCAATTTAAGAATGGTAGGGGCAATTCTTATATTTGTTCATTAGTTGTTAGTTTCCGCAAGGCCTTCTTAACTGTGAATGATTGCTAAGTCTCAAGGAATGCCCATACTGTACATTAGTAGCTTGAGTGATGTTCATTTTCATTAAGAATCTTGCCCCTCTAGCCACACATGCAGATGTCATTACATTCCCAAGCATGAAACATTCCTAAGTAGCCGTTCTTATCTATGAATCATTCTTACATGGCTTCAGTGCGTAGTTTTCAGTTCTGGGCATGCTTAGTTTATCCGTTCTTAAAAACACACACTGAGATTCTGTTCTTTATTAGTTGTGAATCAGGTCCTGCATTGCTAGGTGCTTGATTTTATACACCTGTGGCAACGGGTCTGATTGAAACACCAGAATTCAGTACTTAACAGGTGTGGCCAAATACTTTTGTTCATATACTGAATATACACATCCAATATACAAGTTCAAGCTTAGGAGCTGCCACAAGATGACAGAAAAACAATATGTTTTTTAGTGAAGTATACAAACAATTTTTTAAAGTATGTTATTTAGATAATGAATAGTTAATAACAATGAACTAATAATAATTATGATGTCTTCAAAAGTCTATGTCAAACCTAAGGTGGAGGTTAAACCTAGCTGAATATTAACACTTATATACCCATAGTTCTAATTATGTACCCTCCTTTCAACAAACACCCTCTTCTGACCTTATTGTAGAAGGTTAAATGATTGATTATGCAACAGACATTGGGGATCATGGGCCTGATCCAGAACAACGCTTCGAAGCGAATTTACGCGTGGCGGAGACGTAAAATTGCTGTGTAGAACGCACTGCGCATGCGCACCATAGAAAATACGCACATTCACGTAGCGTAATTGTGAACGTATGGGCCATTCACGTATGTGTCACGTAAATACTTACGTGTGGGCGTGCCAAATTTACGTTACTCCAAAATACGTCTGAAATACGTGAAGTAGGCGGGGGGTTGTATTTAAAGTGTACAGTATGGGCGTGCTTAGCTGCGTAAATTCGTCTAGCCCATACGTACGTGTGCGTATGAATGCGGTTACGTTAGAAAAAGTTAAGGGAGGGGTTGGGAAGTGTATCTTGACAAAATATGTCCGTGCAAGGGGTGTGCCGAGGGTAGTGTAGCGAATTTACGTGCACGAAAATACGCTTCGCGAATAAACGTACGGCACACGTAGTTCTGGATTTACCCCCATGTGATTATAACATGCCTATGTGCAGTATCCTGTCCTTCTGTTCTCTTTTTATAAATATATACAGATGGTTATGCAATGTGTAACATGGTCTGTTATAAGCTTAACATTTCTCCTATCCTTAGAATGTTAACTGCTTTTACAAAATACAGAGAAATGATGTCGGTACACCAAAGCCACCTCTATACAATCATAGTCTGTTATGGATGATTGGAGCAGCCATAATGCAACAGAACATAATACATATGGGAAAAACAGGAGCAGGTCGCCATGGATAAATATATTCCAAATTAAAAGCTAAGTGAGTCACATTAGGATTGGATTAATAAAGTGATCTGCAGCCGTCCCTCGAAGGTACTGAGCTAGCCTTTTCTTTTGATTGCTTTTCTGCTTAACCTAGCTAGATTTCCCTTTTAATAATACAGATGTCCTCTGTGCTATTCGCAGGGATTAAATGATGGGTGGGCAAGATATAGCATACGACTTTAAACAGCAAATTTCTCTGATTTCCTCTGCTCATGTAGAATTGCCATGATAACATCGGCCCTTCAAAAGAAGCCAGAAAATTGCATTTTTTAGAATGCTTATTGCTTTTCCAATTCCTGTGAGCAACTTATACAAAAAAAAGTGTTTGTGATCTGTTTGTCTGACTGAGGCTGAACAAGAAAAATAATGTCACTTATATATACACAGTCTACAGCCAGATTATAAATGAGTACAATTCAGCTCATCCAGTTGCATTAGGAAGGATTCCAGGTTTGCAATTGCTAGGTGTGTCGAATATTAATACTTCCCCCAGGTGGATATTTTTTTCTTCTATTGATTTCAAGGCCGGATTTCTGAGCCTTAGAAAACTTTGAGAAAAAAAATGCGTATATAACTTAAAATGTTTTACAAGGCTTCATATCGTGGGTCTGATCCAGACCTGAATATATGCCCAATGGTGTAACTGTATCTCAGTGGGATTTTACACAGCTTATGCCTGCGCAATTACTGCAATCCAGGCCCGACCGCAGGTCACTGAAAGACTGCTTGTGTTCTGAAAGTCCTTTAGTGGGAGGGATGGGGTAGAGGCATGTAGTCATTGTACAGTAAGGGCTCATGCAGCTGAATCTGATCTAGACCCAAATGCAAGTTATGTACGCACATTTATATTGTGCTAGCTGTAACCTACCGTATTTACATAGGGATCCAGAGCTGCAGCTTTTCAGTGTTCTGAATCAGGCCCTGTATTGCTATGTTTAATCAAACTATTAAGAACACAAAATGATAAGTAATAAGGTGACTGTGGTCAATATTTCAGAATTAAACCAGAAGCAAATTCAAATGCTGATGGGTTTCTAGCCAACCTACTAAAAGTTGTTAGAAGTAATGATAATGTAGGTTTCAGCCCATAGAATATGGTTTTGGTAAGGAGAATATTACTTGCTAGTGATATTTAAATGGCAGTAAGTGAAAGGTGGGGAAAGCACTCCAAACCATGAAGATGCTTCCAACAGAGGGACTGACTTGAGTTTACAAATGGGCGTTCCCTCTTAGGACATTCCTTGCGTGCTGATCCGGAATTTCATACTTTCTGGGCTTGATGCAGTTAGGTTCGTGTACCGCTTGCTGTGCACTTTTTCCCATCTATTACGGAAGTCGATTTTTATGCGCACCGCAAATAACGTAGGTGCGAGGCTAATTGAATCGGGCCCTCTGTGTACTAGAGACAGAAACGCTAAGGCAGTCTCCGGTTTTCGGATATACGTCTGTGTGAGTATTTCTACATGGTGCAGCCCATCTACATCTTTTATTCACTATTTATTTACATCAAAATCGGATATGACCCAATGTGATGATTAGCATAAGTTATAGAATATGGTACTTAAAATGGTACTTACCTGTAAACTTACTTAGGGAACATTCATCCAGATCACTAGTATGGGAAAATTTGGGATTGAAAACAGAATGGAAGTTGCTCAATCAATTTATAAGTATGGACCGGATCCAGATTTAATATCGTCAGGGATTTACGGACGCAAGGTGCCCTCCAGATGTTACGCTAGGATTACTATAGTAATCCTAGCATTTAAAAAATCGGACGGCACTTTGTTCCGACCGAGCCCATTTGCGCACAAATGGGCTGTGCTTCCCTTCCGCCCGCTATAGCGGGTGGGGGGAAGCATGTAAAGTGTACAGTGTGGGAGGGGGCTCCCACACTGTAGCGGATCAGCGGTCGTACGGAAATGTTTGTTACACATATTTGATCAAATATGGGATAAGCCACCAGCCACCGTCAAGGCCTTTCTGTATATGGTGGTCCTAACTCTAAAATTGAGAGTCCCAATGTTGGGTCCCATATATATGTTTATAAATTGAGAGCCAACTTACCTAGGAGACACCCCTTAAAGTCTCCAAAATGGCTGCTGTGAAACAGCTCTCCCTCTCAGCAACTGGGATTGGTTATGTACACTCACCGCAGATACAGTCATTCAACTGTACGACAAAGGCGCAGGTGCAAACGCTAGTGGGATGGGGGGCATGGTACCATTAAAGTATAAGCATGCCCAATGTATCCTGCCACATCCAGACTTCTGATTCGTCCTCATCTTTGTCTGAAGATAGATCAGAAAAGTGGTTGATAAGTTAAATAGAAACAATTTAAATATGCTTGGGAGAAATATAATGTTATCCTGAATCATATACTAAGTTTAGGGTCAAATAGGGTCTTGAGTCAATATAATTTAACAGAATGAACATTTGGACAGACTGGATGGCCATCACATTCAATGTTTCTATGAGTGGGATTTTATTTGCAATGCCCTGAGATCAATTTTAATAGCTTGTATAGTATCCAGGGCCTTTGAGCAGATTGTCTGCCGTTAGAAGGGCTGACATAATCTTCCTGGCATCCAGCCTTTAATTGTGTATTGTTTCTTTCTGATATAATCTTTGCTGCCATGAGTGCAGGTCCTCAGGAGGCCGTCCAGCAAGAGATGTAACACTGCAGTTCTTATTTCATCACCAGAAACACTCTGAGAACACAATACTGTAAAGTGAAAAACATGCTAATGGATTGTGCCTAGTGGATGCTTTCCGTACAATGACCTAATTCATACAAATGGATAGTAACAGATGTGTTACACCAGACAAACCAGTGGGATTACCAGGATTTTGGTAGAAAATAAAGCACTTGCTGTCTTGGTCTAAGGTAATCAATTAATAAACAATAGAATTAACCCTTTATTTGCAAGTCTTTTCCTTAACTTCACTGTGAAGGTCTATTAATATGAAAAAACGGAAAAAAAACAAACCATGGGCTCTACTTACGAAGATTGTTTTCATATGATAAAGCCTGTTTTTGTGTGAAAACAGGCTTTATCATATGAAAACGAAGAATTTCATATTTACAATGCCATCATCGCCATGGAAACCATGGCGACGATCACATTAACACTCCCGATCGCCGGCCTGCTCTAATGAATGCGGGGCGGCAGATTGCTTTATTTACTTAGTGTCAGTGCGGATTTTAACAATCCGCTCCGACACGTTAAATAACGCCATCTGGTGTTAGAGTATGTATTCCAGCGGTCTCCCCATATACCCCCCTTTTCCTCCCCCTAGTAGCTGTTATTGGGGGGAGGAAGAGGGAGGAAGAGGAGGGCACATATCAGGAGTCCGCTGGAATATAGTTAAGTAAAAAAAACATTAAAATCTAAGTAGAAAAAAACTATATATAT
>WWET01001512.1:26871-39610 GCA_011038615.1 Limnodynastes dumerilii | reverse complement strand
CAGAGAATTAGTTACAAAAATCTGCAGAAATTTGATAAGCTGCTCCGCCAACATCAAGGCTTCTCTGTGGGAGCAGTCCTAACTCTAATATTAACTCTAAATAGAGCCCTAACTTTAGGTCAAATATCCAATTTCTTTCCAAACTGAGAGTATACCTCATGGAGTCTCCCAAGTTCTCCAAATGCTCCTCTGAGACCACACCCCCTCACAGCTGTGATCTCAGAGAGACTTTAAAACACAATATCCAAAAAGGGGCTGCTGCATACAAATCAGTTTGTAAAGTAATATACACGGCAGTTGCACTAGGCCCAGGGAATTTTATTATCTTTCCCAGTGGGAAAGATAATAAAGAACAAACTCCTGCTTGCTCCATATTTTCTCTCTCAGCTTTTTATTGAACCCATAATCATATTAAAGTGTTTCTAGATCATTACTGATGTGTAACAATAATATTAAACCGTAAGAATCATACACAGGGTAATGCATTTTGGGAAGTTAATACTAGCAGAAATAAATTCAGGTTTAAAAATGCTTGAACCAATTCCTGAAGCTATATTTAACAGGGCAGTAATAGAGACAGTTGATAAACTGGGGAATTTTAGGGGAAACATGCAACATATTTAAAGAGAAACCAAGGGTACACTAATAGTGTGCTATTTAAATCCAATTAGCAATCTTCTAAATGAGTGCACATACCAAAGCGTGCAATATTAATGACTATTTGGTGTTACCTTAAAGTTCCTTAAGCTTCAAGTGAGGAATTCTGGATTTACACTGTTGGTGCGCCTTTGTTTTATATGTTTGTCTGATTGCTAGATACCAGACCGGATTCAGAGTTTTAGCGGATCCATAAGGCGGACCTTCTAAAATGTGCTATGCAGAGGTGCGTGTTTCTTTAGATACACACAACTCTGCATTGCTTGTAACAAAAATGGGCATTAATTAGTAAACCTGCAGCCATAATGGCTCCGGTTGTGGGTTACCATGACGCAGCCAAAACTAAGTTTTGGGTGTTTTTATTTTTTATTTTTAAATGAAATGAAATATAAAAAATTAAACACCCCCCGCTGCTATTATACAAAAAATAAATTATATCGCCTCAACAGGGCATGCTGATGCTTGTAGTACTACAAGCACGTGCACGCCAGGGCATGCTGGTGTTTGGAGAACCACAAGCGCCAGCATGCCCTGTCATCTAGGGCCCGCTGTGCCATGTCTATGCACCCATTAGTAAAAATAATAAACAGTGGAACCGACCATTTCATAGTTAAATAAAAAAAATAAAAAATACAGTACATTTTTTTAAAAGCCACTTACTTGCTCTACTGGGGTCCAGTCTTGTAAGCTTTTAATCCTGGGGGGTTTTGGGGAAAAAAAAACCTTTAGGAATGTTGCTACTTATGTCCTGCAAGCAGGACATCCCGGCGCTAATGACAGTTCTACTTTTATTGGGGCATATTTATACCCTCGGTCAGTTTCCACACTGGCCGCAGGATTAAAAGCTTAAAAGACTGGACCCCAGCAGAGCAGATAAGTGGCTTTTTTTAATTTACTTTTAATTTAACTAAACTAACTGGTTTCTCTTCACACCATAAAGGATTGCAACAATTGGTGTTTATAAGTTAATAACCTCAATTGATTTTCTAAGTCATTAATTATATACAGTAGAATCCTGATTAGAAAAATTATATTCTTAAAGTAATAAAAAAAAAAAATTGGGGGAAAAAGGAAGCAAAGTAATCTTCTTTAGCCTTTCACAGGATTGATGTTCACTGTGAGTGGATAAGTCTCATATGTGTATTTTATAATAATGTGTGCAAATTGGATTATTCGGTGATAAGTTAATTCCTTTATTTTACATTCTAATGAATGGCATTCATAGAACTGCAGGTCTAATAAGTATTTTATTTTATTTTCATTCCCTTACATTTGCAGAATTTGTTTACTGATTTTAAATTTTACTGATATAAATAAATACATTAAAGTTAGCTTGTTTTCATTGCCTAAAATCATGGCATGTACAGTACTTAGTGCAAGCATTGCCACTTCTATACAGCTCTTTCTAGGCTGTGCAAAATGGTGCACTTTTAACCCCACCTTAGAAACTATGCCATCTCCAGTGGTGTTCTATGTGTTAATTACCATCCAATTGCAAATCTGCCTCCAAACATCAATTTCCGTTGTGCTCTTAAAAAAAAAAAAGGTGGAAATTAATGGTAAAGTAGTAAATTAATACCATGAATTCAACCCTCAGTGACGCTTAAGGAATTTATAAAGATCTTAGACCATGTTTTAGTGAAAACGCGGTCATCCTGGGAAAACCTCAGGGGAAAAACAAGCAGCACTTGGGTCTTAAAGATAAAAATAAAAGAAATACTGTTTATGACCAACATTTAGATCCTAAAAACATACTATAAACTATTTGTAACAATGCTTGCTCACAATTAGTGAAACCTTCTAATTAACTATACCTGAACAATTCCGTTAACCACGGAAGGGTACCAATAACATTTCAAGTTTTACATTTCTCCTAAAAATAAGTAATTATGCATTTTAGAATCTCTTTATTGATCCTCCATTTAACAATGATCAGTTACCAAGGGAAATAAACCTCTTGATTACAGAGCATTGTTAAATGTAGGTGCAACAGAGAATGTTTGGTATAGATTCACCATAATATTTTTTTTTATCTCTGGGGCTCAAGCATTATTCATATTAACATTTCCACTAAGCTATCATCATATTGATTAAATGAGAGTGGCAATGGGATAGCCACTTGAGGCAATGGGATAGTCACTTGACATTCAGCAATATTCTGCATAAGAATTCTTTAATGTGTACTTCTGTTTGTTAAATTATTTTTGTAAAAAGGAGATTTTGCATATTTTGTGAAAAGGAGATATTGGACTGAGTGGGCTATATTATAAAACAATACTAAGTAAGGATTCTCATCACAATCAACTAACAATCTTTAAAAAACAGAAAAATATGTGTTTTAGAAATTTTTATTAGTGATCTACCCCAGTAGCATATAAAAATTGTGGAAGTATACTTAAAAAATTAGGGCACTACCGAAGAAACACTATACTAATTATTGCATTGTTTGTAGAAATAGTATACTATTATAGTATACCAACACATTGAGTAAATTAGGCTTCATACCATGCTCATAAATAGTTTACATTGTCATTTACTTTTTTCATACATGGTTTCAGCACTCAGACACCCACTGGATTAATCTTGATTAAACTTAGTTTGTCATCTTTTTGTTTTCTTCAAACCTTGACGCTTTTCTCACAACCATTCTTTTTTTTTCTTCCCTTTGTCTCTCCGCTTACCCAATGTTGTCTCATGTCCTCTCCCTCTTCTCTGTCAATGTCACTTCCTGCTTTTCTGCTCCTGTAGACCTGTCCGTCAGCCTCCTTGCAGTGATAGTTATTGTGTGTGGGCTGGCCTTGGTGGCAGTTTTTCTCTTTCTCTTTTGGAAGCTGTGGTGGGTGCCCTGGAGGAACAAGGCAGTGTCGTCAAACCCAGCTGCACCGCAGAACGTCTCTAACTTTACCGGGGTCAACAGTGACAAAGAAGTCATGGCAGACAAGCTGAAGGATGCAAGCAACTTTGGTTTCTTGGAGGCAGCAGTTAAAATCAGCCACACCTCACCAGATATACCAGCAGAGGTCCAAATGTCCATGAAAGAGCACATAATTCGTCGCACTCGAATACAGAGACAAACCACTGAGCCAGCTTCTTCAACCAGGTGAGCTTTGACTGTCATTAGTAATTAGTAATAATTTTGGGTGTGATTCATAGAGGAATTGTACATCTGAGCCAAACCATGTTGAATTTCAGGGGAGGCAAATTTAAACTGTGCAGACATAATTATTGTTGAAATGCAATATTTCCTATCACAAATATAAATTACTGAATAAAATAAAAGCTGCTCAGTTTTTGTGTGGAATAAGCGAAAGCTAAGTATTTTGCAGACGTATACATTTTTTATTAATTGGTTTTTATAAAACACTATCAGATTATATATCGCTTGCAGACAGAATATTTAACATTCACATCACCCCATTGGAATTATGTTTTAAGTTCCCTAACACAGACACACACAAAACAGGGCTAATTTATTCAGCAGCCAATTAACTTATCAGCATGTTTTTGGAGTGTGGGAGGAAACAAGAGCACCTGGAGAACATACAAACTCTACACAGATAAGGCCTAGCCCGGGAATCAAACTCATGACCTCAGTGCTGTGAGGCACAACTGCTATTCACTGAGCCACTATGCTGCCCTATGGCTGGCTGGATCCAGAATTAAGTAAGTTAGTGTCTTGTTTAAGTCCTCTGATAAGAAACATCAGCGCATGTTTATGCATGTGTTATTTAATATTGATATATAGTATGATAATATTATTAATAATAATAATAATAATAATAATATATAAGAAATAGCCTATATACTAGTGTACTACAGGACCACCAAGAATTGTTATGGGTATTACAGTAGAATAGTAGATTTGATATTTGAGGTTCAAGTGATGAGCTGCATATGATTATCTCATAACAAGATAAATAAGATCATATGTGGGCTATCAGTTATGAACTTAATGTGTGTATGGTCTGAATGGATTAGGCTAACAGCCACAAGGGCATTTTTTTCAGCCAAGAAACACACAATCATTAGTCTAAATTTCAAGAGAAACTTTTAACCAGATATAGGGCGGGAGCCAGCATATGATCCTAGGATCCTGTCTTCAAACTTCTATGCCTGCATACTTCAAATGCAGACGGTGAAGATGTCTGGGTAGTATGGAGGGTGAATTAGCACTTCCTAGTATCGGGACCCTAGTGCCTGGTTTCACTGAGGATTAGGTATAAAAAGAACTTTAAAAGCTAAAAGTGGACAAATCAGTGGAAGCAGATGGGATACATCCTAGGATACTAAAAGAGCTTAGAGGGGTGCTGGCAAAACCATTAACTGAATTATACAACTTTTCCAAGAGTTGGCTCTATTTATTATTGTTGCTTTTAGGTAGACTAGTCATTTTCAAGAGTATAAAATTCCCCATGTTATCATATATTATCTAAATGCTCCATATACATGATTGAATACTATGAATAAGTACCTAGGCAGACACGTAGATTGGGGTGGAGGGAAGCATTTAAATGAGCAAATGAAGGCGCGGTTATGCAGTTAAGTTCCTAAGTACTATCCCTACGCATTCAAATGAGAACCTACAGTCAAGGGAGCCCTATGGCACTCGTAAGTGCCAAGAGAGTTTCAATGCTATTATGTGCCTATATTTAGGCACCTAACGCGTTCTTAAGTGTGAATCAGGTCCGGAGTTAGGATTGGGATTGTCAGATCTTGTTGACTTTTCACATACCGGACCGGATTCACACCTAAGCAGTTGTTTAGAAGTTCCTTTGTGCAATCTACGTACCAGTTCGGTATTTTAGGTAAAAAGAGGTGGCGTAACGCCACCTCGGAGAGGGTTTGGGTAAAAATTGGAGGGGGAGGTATTTAGCCGGGGAGGGCGAGGGGGGAGCGGCAATGTCCGTGCGGATATTGCACAGATAGTTAAGGTAGCCCTATGGCACTCGCAGGTGTCATAAGGTACCTAAAAAGGGGGCGGGATGGTGGCAGGACGGGAGAGTTAGGTGCGGGTCTGTCCGAACCTTACTCACACTGGATCTGTGACTCCAGTTCACCGTCTCCTTTAGATACATATCAGATTGTTTTTTAGATAGAGGTATATACACCAATCAATTACTATAAAAACAACCTTTTTGCCCCTATTCCCCTGCCATGCTTTTACTTTGCAAAAGGAAAGATATTCCACAATACATTCTGAATAACATACTATTCCAGCAGACATACTTATCTTGGTTTCACACACGTGCCCATATGGGGTAATCCTTGTGTTTCACCAAGCTTAGATAAACCTTTATATTTGATTTGGAAAGAAAAAGATATTGAAGCCATAAAGGACATATTCAACCCAGGGGGTCGTCTTCTTACTTTTCAGGAACTTAAGGATAAATTCAATCTTTTTAAAGACTGCACTTAGTAATTTTAGAAGGAAGAGTCGTGTCTCTTCCTTAATTAAGAAGAGTGGGTGTGGAAAAGGATTTACATTAGCCAGTGAGGGTTTGGGGAAGGGATCACCGCTCTTTCTTAAGAAGGAAAATACGAACGGTTAGTTAAGGAAGCCCTATGACTCTCTTAAGTGCCATAAGGTTCCTAAAAATGGGGGCGGTCGGATGAGTTAGGTGCGGATACTGCCACATCTAACTCATTCTGTGAATACAGTCCATCATGTCGGGTTCCACATGTAAGGTATGGGACTCATTAGTTAAGAGGTGGCAGAGAGATATTCCTGCACTTGTGAGTTCGGAGACTTTGATTTCCCACTTCAATAATACTATGAAGATTTTAAAATCAGCCCGGTTACATGCAATATATATTATAACAATAAACCAAGTATATATTTCACAAAATAGGCAAGAATATATAGATCAGGATGAACTTGGTATTTGTCCTAAGTGTGAAGGACACAATTCTTCCTTTTTGCATAATAGTGGGAGTGCCTAAAAAGAAGAATGTTTTTCTATGTTATGCACCAGCTTTGATAATTGGGAGATTGCAAGCATCAATGTAATGACTTACAATTATAGGGCCTGATTCAGAGGCTGAAAATAAGAACTTAAAGTTACACCTGGGCAAAACCATGTTGATTTCAGGGGGAGTCAAGTTAATTTTATTCTATGCATGCAGGGAGAATGCTTTGCTTTTACTTATTGCACACAGATACCCGATCAGCTTCACTTTTAAACTGCTAATTAGTCTTGAGCTGTGAAACATCACCTTTTAACTATAAGCTAATTAGACTTGAGCTGGGAAACATCACCTTTTAACTATAATACTGTTGCAACAAATGAAATTTGACTCCCCTGAAATCAACAAGGTTTAGCCCAGGTGTAACTTTAAGTTCTTATTTACAGCCTCTGAATCAGGCCCATAGTGATCGTAGCAAAAAGTTTGATCCTTTTCAGTTGTGTACAGAGATCATCTCCGACCTTGAGGGCAGTTAAGACAACTATTTTACAACTTATATTTCGATAGAAGAGCAATTCTCCAAGAGGTGGAGGGAGAAGGGGAGAAATTTCAAACTAAATGGGGGCCTTGTAGTGAGTTCTTGGATAAGGACGCTCAGACTCATATTTACAAATTAAAAAAAAAAATACTAGTTGGTTTCTCCATAGAGAACTTGAACTCCTTGAAAATAATTTCAATGAATGAGATTACTTACAGAGCCAATTTAAAGGTTGAGACCTAAGTGGATGGGAATTATGTTTTATGTTATATTAAGCTTTGTTATGTTATTCTGTTTAATTTTGTTTTTTGTTCAGTAGAACATAATTATCTGATTGCACTGCACTTCTTCCAATATATAAAGCTTAGTGCAAACACAATATTGTGCTGCTGTTCAATATTTGTATGCTATGTATAAGTTGAGCTTTGACCTACTGGATGGGCCTAATGTTTGATCTGTGAAGAGTGTTATGGGCATTTATTGCTTTTTCTTGACCTTGCTAGGTTTCATTAATTTGTCTATTTTGAACAATAAAAATAAAAAATTGCTTTAAAAAATTGGTGCTTTAGCCCTTATGTATGATTCTGTATTCTGTATTCTGCAGGCATAAAATTGCATGCAGAATATAAAATTTTGCCCCAAAGGCACAGATCTACTATCAACACATAGAAGAGCTGGGGGAATTCCCTGCCGTCCTGCGTGTAGTATTGTGAATCAGAAATTTTGTACGTTAGCCTCTGTTGGGGAATTTCATATTAAATCTGGATCAGGCCCTATATTATGATGTGTATGAGTGTCATGTTCGTCTCTTATCTTATGGTGTAAGCAAGATGCATATATGTTATGTTGTGTGTGAGTGTCATGTTTGTTTCTCATCCTATGCTATGTGCGTGTCTGTAAGATACTTATATGTTATGTTGTGCATGAGCATCATGTATGTTTATGGCTATGGTTTGTGTGTGCGCATGTTTCTGTGCATGTGTGTATGTGTATGTCTGTAAGATGGATATGGTGTGTATGTATGTGTGTGTGTGTGTGTGTGTGTGTGTGTGTGTGTGTGTGTATGTCTTTAAGATGGATATAGTATGTATGAGTGTCATGCATGTTTCTTGTTATAGCGTGTATATATGAATGTGTGTGTGTGTGTGTGTGTATGTCTGTAAGATGGATATGGTGTGTATGAGTGTCATGCATGTTTCTTGTTATGGTGTGTATGTATGTGTGCATGTGTGTGTATGTAAGATGGCTATGGTGTGTATAAGGGTTATGCATGTTTCTTGTTATGGTGTGCATGTATGTGTGTGTGTATGTGTGTGTGTATGTGTGTGTGTGTGTGTCTGTAAGATGGATATGGTGTGTATGAGTGTCATGTACGTTTCTTGTTATGGTATGTATGTATGTATGTGTGTGTGTGTGTATGTCTCAGGGTTGCCAACTCTCCTGGAATATCCGGGATACTCCCGAAATTTAGGCAGTTCTCCCTTTATCCCGGGAGAGCCGGCAAATCTCCCGCAAGTCCCGACCCCCTAATAAACTCTATTGTAATCCCTAGAGTTACTAGGGATGGGTGGGACTTGATGATGTAATCAAGCTCCGCCCGCCCCCTAGAATACTAGAGATCACTATAGTGATTGGCAGGGGGCGGGGTTTAATTACACAATTTGCATAAATTGTGTCATTGAGCCCTACCCCTTGCAGGCATCAATGGCTTCCCTCCCGGATCTCCCGGAGGGAAGCCTTAAAAAGTCAGCAACCCTGGTATGTCTTTAAGAAGGATATGGTGTGTATTAGTGTCATGCATGATTCTTGTTATGGTGTGTGTGTTTGTGTGTGTGTGTATGTCTGTAAGAAGGATATGTTGTGTATAAGTGTCATGCATGTTTCTTGTTATGTTATGTATGTATGTGTGCATGTGTGTGTATGTAAGATGGATATGGTGTGTATGAGTGTCATGCATGTTTCTTGTTATAGTGTGTATGTATGTGTGCATGTGTGTGTATGTAAGATGGATATGGTGTGTATGAGTGTATTGCATGTTTCTTGTTATGGTATGTATGTATGTATGTATGTGTGTGTGTGTATGTCTCAGGGTTGCCAACTCTCCCGGAATATCCGGGATACTCCCGAAATTTAGGCAGTTCTCCCTTTATCCCGGGAGAGCCGGCAAATCTCCCGCAAGTCCCGACCCCCTAATAAACTCTATTGTAATCCCTAGAGTTACTAGGTATGGGTGGGACTTGATGATGTAATCAAGCCCCGCCCACCCCTAGAATACTAGAGATCACTATAGTGATTGGCAGGGTGCGGGGTTTAATTACACAATTTGCATAAATTGTGTCATTGAGCCCTACTCCTTGCAGGCATCAATGGCTTCCCTCCCGGATCTCCCAGAGGGAAGCCTTAAAAAGTCAGCAACCCTGGTATGTCTGTAAGAAGGATATGGTGTGTATTAGTGTCATGCATGATTCTTGTTATGTTGTGTATGTATGTGTGTGTGTGTATGTCTGTAAGATGGATATGGTATGTGTGAGTGTCATGCATGTTTCTTGTTATGGTGTGTGTGTGCGTATTTGCTTTATACGCAGATTGTAACAAAATTATTCATAGCTCTAAATCAGCCCATTAGTGGAAGTTGTCCCTTTAAAAAGTCATAAGACTTACACCATGCAGAGACCAGCATAGCATTCTATTAATTCCTTCCAATACGTATATCTACATGATGTAACATAGAAGATGGTTTGGGGTCATTATCAATGGTGTGGTATATGATATCTGTACACAGAGAGAAAGGGGTGGCGTTTACAGTACCATAAGGAAAGTAAATCTGTATGCACCACTGAATATAATCATAAATAAGCAAAGTTCTCTATTATATACATTATGGTAAGAGTGCACAAAGCAGGTCTTTTTTCATGATCAATGTGGCTGATCCAGAGCTTGAGATTAAGGGCAAAACAAGTGCAAGTGTACAGCTCAGCTGAACCATTTTGGAAGGGGAGCTAATTCACTTGAATTCTTTTGCATGCAGGGAAAATACTTTACTTTTACACATAGAATTTAAATGCTGCATAGCTTCAGGTTTATTCTGCAAATTAGGGTTGAGCTAGGAAATTTCTCCTCTCAGTTGTAATTCTGCATTCACAATGAAATGTGCCTCCCCTTGCAGTTCAGCATGGTATTGCTCAGTTCTATACTTGTACCTAAAAAAGATGTAAGTGCAACTCTGGCTCAGCCCTAATATCTATTTTCTGCTCCCAAAAGACACTTCTAATTAGACGTGCACTGAGGGCAATTAGAAAAGTGGCACTGTGTTCTGTGTATATTATTCCAACTAACCCACCACCCCTTGAAGTTTATGAAAACCAACTGATAGAACTGGTACTTCTTCAGTATTATTCCTATGTTAGCATCTCACTGTAGTTTGTGCATACATTAAATATGTATAACACGTCCTTTCTAGGCTCTTGTGTGCTAACACAAATGGGTGTGTCTTCTGACTACATTATAACTGCTGCCCGCTAGGCATATATTCTCCTCGCTTCTCTTTTATCAAACACATTTCTGTATCCATCTACAAATAATATGAATAGACAGAACACTGCACTATACACATAGCTTTAAAAGTTCAGTAGTAGAAGCATCACTATTGCCTTGTATCCCTAGCAACTTGACCTGCTGACATGCTTACAGTCACATTAATTTAGTTATGTCCCAGGGAGGATGTTGTAATATTAGACCTGGGAAAAGCTGTCAGATAACATTAGGTGCCATCACATTGTCTGTCAGGTAGATTCCTGCAATGTACACAAGTGAAAGTGACATTTTCTCTGCTCAACGGTTCCTAAACAAGTTGGTTTTCTAATCTCTTCAACACAGTAATTGAATGTCTCCTGGAATCTGCTTCTAAAATCCTAACCACAGCACTTCTCGTATTAGCTTAACTATTTGAACACCTGTTTATTTCAAATGCTATTTTACTTAGTAATCTTATTAAATAGGAAATAAATAGTTTTACAATACTATATGCTGTAATATTAGCCCCTAATAAATGAATATGTAAAAGAAAAGATAGTTTCAGATATGTATAAATGCATATTACCTTCTACCATACCCTCAGTTGTAATAATTCTCTCAACTTTCCAAGTGTAATGCTGGGTACATACTTTCACAATTTCCCAGACTCCTGACTGTTATGAGGCTGCCCCCAGGGCGGAGTCTAATTAGGGCCTGGTTTTTACTAGGGCCCCTGATGGTGGGGATAGGCTTGTGAGGCAGGCAACCAGCAGGTCACAACCCTTGGAAGGCAGCACCAGGTGAGTAATAATGAAAGCAGAGCTTAAACAACAACACAAACAACAATTCACAGAATAACAGACAAGGGTGTTTATTATAATACAAACATATATAACACAGATAATAAGCAACAGTAAGCTGTTTTTAAATAGAAGACCAACAGCATACACAATCAGGGAAAACAACAAGATGCACTGATCCACTAAACAGAGGTAACAGAGGTCACAACTCCAAGAATTCAAATGGCAACAGGAATCAGGATAACACAGTACAAAGGCAGAGGTAACTTGATACATTAAATGCAATAAAACAATGCCAGGAGTTATGACAAATATTGAGCACAAAACTGCAGTAAACCAAATACATGGGAAACTGGAGCAGACTAGAAGGGAAAACAACATACAGGCCAAGGAGGAGCTGGTTCAAATAGAGACATAAAGAGTCAGCAGGAGACAGGAAACCATATAGCAGGGAACCGACAGTAAACAACATCAGCATACAGTGACCAGTAGCCGTAATCATCCAGGACAGTCCTAATTAACAAGGCTGATCAGGTGCTGGTGATTAATAAGGGAGGTGAGTCCCACAGCAGCCCTGAAAAGGCCATTTTCTACCAGCCAATATCAAACTGGCACTGAAACAGATTGCTCCTGCGCTGACGAGGACAAGTAATTGAACATCCCCAGGACAAATCCATAGCGGCAAGTGGTGAATATTTATCCAACCTAAACCCTTATCCTCACCCTTACCTACCCTTTCATTACCCTAACCCTCTCTTCCCCGCAGTAAGACTCCCCTTCCTGCAGCCTAATGCTAAGAGTCCGCTTGTATACTAACCTCTTGTCTGGTCCAGTCTGTGGCAGTTGTTTCATCTGGTGTATCAGGTGCTGTGGGTTTGGGACAGCCAATGAATGAGTAAGTAAAATAAATTCGGATAACTTACCCATTCATTAGGAAAACCTTCTATTTAGGGATGTTTTCATGATACAGACAGATGAAAATTTTGTCTGCAGGTATATTCGGAAATATAATTTTCATTTTAGAGAATGCATCCCAGCAGCCCCTAGGGGCAAGTCATGATAATGGGGTAGATCCAGAACTACGTTTGCCGTACGTTTATTTGCGGAGCGTATTGTCATGTGCGTAAATTCGCTATACTCCCCTCGGCACACCCCTTGCACGGACGTATTTTGTCAAGATACGCTTTCCAATCCCTACCTTAACTTTTTCCAACATAACCGCAGTCATACGCACACGTACGTATGGGCTGAACGAATTTACGCAGCTAAGCACGCCCATACTGTACACTTTAAATACAACCCCCCGCCTACTTCACGTATTTCACAC
>WWET01001512.1:11452-21767 GCA_011038615.1 Limnodynastes dumerilii | reverse complement strand
GTTGCTAGCTTCTCTCCGGGATCTCCCGGAGGGAAGCTGCCAAAAGTCGGCAACCATGATATATTTATTACTGCTGTTTCTGTACTAAACTTTCGCTTCAGCTCACTCTGGTCTCTTTTTAAGTATCTCTTCCTCTGGGTGTCTGGGGAGGTCAGAAAGAGCAACACTGTGCCAAGTAGCACTGTGTTTGTTTGAACCATTTTAAAGATAAGTTTTTCCATTTTATTTCTTTCATAAGGAAGAGAAGTGGGAAGTACCAAGTTGTGGCTCATTTCATCCCAAATGCCCAAAATCAGTTCTCTCAGATTTCTCTGAATCCAACGTGCTCATCTCTATTTACAATGAATACTGTCTATTAATACAGTGTGAAAGCATTTGAAAATCAATTTAAAATTCTATTTTTTGCTGACCATAGAGCAGACTTCTGACAAGTGGTCGTATTTTGCTATCTGTGTATGTGTTTGCACATCTGAGCAACTAGATCTAGACACAAATCTGCTTAATCCAGACTTCCAACTGCTTATAAATGGGGATGGGTTAGGTTTGCAAGTGGGAACAGACTTAGTAGTTCAATGTACAGTATACGTGGGGATTGGAAGATCCAGTTTTTTTATTTGACGCCATTTTAAGTGCAAACAGATCAGAACACAACTTCGGTGCTGCCAACATATTAACTAAAGCAGTGCAATTTGATCATACTATCTGGTCCAATATCTGCTTACTTTGCAGGTGTAGAATAGTAACATAAAAATATACGTTGGTGTAGATTTCCTTTTATACGCTGTATCCATTTGTACATGTGATATGTATCAAGATTATGACTTATATTCCGTATCTTGTTGTTAAGTAGCCAGTGAAATACTCATAGAAGATGTGCTTTCCTTTTTGCGTTAAAGTTTCTTTAAATAGTTTTTCTATAAATTGCCTGCGAGGCAGCGGGGTCTTTCTGCAAGGACAGCGTATTTGTCCATACAGCGTGTCTGAAATATAAATTAATGCTATTATTTGCTGCAGCTTCTGAGCGGAATGATTTAAAGAAAGAGAAAACCTTTGCAGGTCCTGAATGATCTACAGAAAAAAAAATGTTACTGCTGTGTTTTAGGCAGATTATTATAAATGAACAACCATAAACTTATCACACAAAGATAATAACTACAGGATAAATGGCATATTAATAACAGTATATTTGCCAGTGTTTTTCATATATAAAGGGAAGCAATTCTACATATTATGTATGCAAAGGAAAATGTTACCATCTCAAATATACATAAACCCTTTGTTACTAATGCAATACACAAACAATTTAAATTGTATGCAACTAATTGCATCCATCTGAGCATAAGCTATTTGCAATACAAAAAGAGCCACCCAAAAAAATGAAGGGCCCTGTACAGGGAAAGGCTAAAAAAAAGTTGGTAAGTATGATCAAAATAGCTAACCAACAAAATACACATGAAAAATGAATATACAATAACTATACTTAGCACTTACATCTTTTCCTTCATATATGTAGCTACCGTTAGCTGCTCATTGCTAAGACAAATGGGAGCATTTTGTTGTCAGAACTGATAAACTCATTCAAATTTAGATTTCATTATATCCCAGCATGAAATATTATAATAGATTTTGCTCCTTTATCTGCTTTATTGTTTTCTATCTGTCTATCTATACACAGTTTTATTTGTGCGATAAGCATACAGCTATCGAGGCTCAGCTTCCCTTCCAGCATATCCGTTTTTAGCATAACCTCTGCCCTAAAATTTTAAAGAAGGGTCCCAAGGAAAATTTTGTAAAAGCTATCGAAGGGCTGCAACAAAATTTGGACCTGATCCACTGTGTAAAGCGGCCATTTTGCGTTACTGCACATGTGCACCAACATACTGGTAAAATGCAACCATGATAAAGTTCAGACAAATGTAATTTTGATCTCTCTCCTTCATGGTGAACATAATTGTTTTTCTTTAATATTTTACACAACATATATGTATATCTTAATTATTTAGGCTCAACAGACTTTTCAGCTTCTTAGGTGCAGAATATCCTGAACTGACCTACTACGTATGCATTAGATAGAGGCAGCTTTAAGCCACCTCGGGAGTGGTTAGGTAGAAGTGGGAGGGATTTAGATTAGTCGGGAAGGGCGGGGAGAGGCAAGGTCCGTGCAGAGTTTCCTTCTTAAGAAGGAAACTACGCACGGTAAGATAAGGTAGCCCTATGACACTCGAAAGTGCCATAAGGTACCTAAAAATCTGGGGTGGGTTCGAGGCGGGACAGGTAAGTGAGGTGCGGATCTGTCTGCACTTAACTCACCCTTAGGTGTGAACATGGTCCCAGATCTTTGTGAGCGGAAAATACCTGCATTTCATGACCATGCTGGCGCGCAGGAGACGTCCAGCTCAGGACCCAGACTTCAATGATGGAACTATTTGATGTGGTGGGGCTGGGTGTGGCAGGAAGGATACATCAGGTATGCAAGGTGGGAGAAGGCTATGGTATAATTATACAGTAAGAGTGTGTTTTAAGCTCTTGCACTTTATCCAGATTTTACATATAATATGGAAGAATGCCGCACTCCATAGTAAAATACCAAAATTAATAAAATAATAATCAAAATTTATAGAGATCATAAAAAGAAAGGGGACCGATATGAAGGGGAGTCTCAATCACCAATTAGTTAGATCTTATTGTGTATAAATCTTCCATGTCCATAGGTGCTCTCCAACCCACAATAATTATGCACAGAAAGAAAAAGAGGGAGAAAACAATAAGTATTGTCTCTCTATTGAAACCCAGGGCAGGATTAAGGTAAGTGGGGGCCCTGGGTGACTAAATTGTGGGGGGTCCCTGCTTCACATTAACATACAGCAAATGTAATTAAGTAAATACACATGTGCACACATGAAATGGTAGTCAGAGAGGGCACTTAATGTTACTTAATGTTAATGTTAAAAATAATAATAATAAATATATATATTATCCTTTATCAGTTCATCTACCATTATATTAACCCTTGCTTTCCTTTACTCCTACCCTCCATCCTACCTATTTGCCTCTTTCTGTGTATCCAATCAGCCTTATTGCTCTCTCCTTCTGTGTCCAGTCAGCCTTAATGTTAACCCCCTGTTTGTCCAACCAGTCTTATAACTCCCCCTTCTGTGTTTTCAACCAGCCTTATTGCCTATTACTTCTGTTTCCAACCAGTATTATTGCCCCCTCTTTGTATCCAGCCAATTTTATTTCCACCTCTTTATGTGTCTCCACCCATCCTTTTTGCCTCTCCTTCTGTGTTTATTCAGCATTAATGCCCCTCCTTCTGTGTCCAGGCAACCTTATTGGTCCCCTCTGTATTTGTGTCCGGTCAGCCTTATTGGCCCTTCCTTCTGTTTGTCCAACAAGCCTTTGTGCTTCATCTTTCTGTGTCCATTCAGCCTTATTGCCCCCCTCTTTGTGTCCTTTCAGCTTCTATGTCCAGGTAACACTATTGACCCCCTTTGCGTCCACCAAGCCTTTGTGCCCCCTCTATGTAAATCACCATTCCTCAACCACTTTTAACCACTGAATAATAAACTTACCTTTGCTGCCTCTTCTCCGGCTCTGTCCTCCGCGGTGTGCGCTCTGCAGAATTATTTAAATATAAAAATGTTGTCATTAAAACTGAAAACAGAAACCATGATGGACTCCTAGTACTTTAATAATCTCAGAGTGCCGCTCTTTTTATAGCTCTATGTATTTGGCCATTTTGTCATAACGGGCTAGCAACTGTGTGAGTTACACTTATTTATTTAATTAATTGTGCACAATTGTGTTATATAAAAAGCAGCTAGTCTAGACACATAGATAATTTACTACAATATGTGTGAATTATAACAATACAGAGATAGCAGTATTTAATAATCTTCAATATGAAATGTGGGTGGTAAACACAGAAATTGTGCTTTTATATAGATAGTGTTAATGCATACAAAGGTAGAAGATACTGAAAATTCCTAGTGGAAATATATAATATGTATGAGATTAAGCCAGTTCAAAGTTATGAGTCCATTAAATAAAAATGAAACTCTTTTAATAAGAGTAGTAATGTATGCATTAATAGCAATTTTCACAATACTCCTTAATTCCGACTATATATGATAAGGTCTGTTACTCACACTCTATTACTTCTTTGTCTGGGTAATGTGTGACACCGGGCGCTCTAATGGAGGTTGAAGCGAATCCTATCTCCGTCAATTCCTGCTTTGATCTCTGGGATAATGTTTTGTCAGCTCACAGTGGTGCTCTGTGGACTCATAACTTTAAACTGCCTAAATCTCATATATATCATATACTGATTTCCATTGGGAATTTTCAGTATATTACCTTAGAATGCATTAACACTATCTATATATAAATTTGTGTATACCACCCACACTTCATACTGAAGATTATTGCCATCACTGTATTTATTAGGGCTGTCAATATTACACTAATCTATATTGTTATAATTATTAATTATTGGAGTGCCTGCTCATGAATTACACACACAAACACACACACACACGCATTCACCTGTAATAAGTCTGTATATGTGTGCATAAATCAAGTCTTCTACCTGCAAAAACCCACTAATCTTACCTTATGATCCTGGCTGTGGAAAAGCAGGAGAAGGTCTCTGGTCTCCGCAGCCGGCAGCCGAGGAGGTCACATGACACACTGTGAGATAAACTTTCTCTCGCAGTGTGAATGAGTCATCGCTAGAGCTGGAGACTTCCGTCTCTGTCTCTGTATGCAGCGATGACTCATAGGCTTCACTGACAGCCTGTCAGTGTCTGAGCCGGATCCCCAAGAAAAAAACACAAACTGCAGAAAGTCCCATGCGGTATCCATATGCATGGGACAAGTAGTAAAGTGTTAACGCAATCACTGACTGTGCTTAAGAGGAGGATGTCAATCACTGACATCCATCCTCTTTCACTGCACTTTGTGTGTGGGGGCCCCGGGACAATCCCGATCTCCCCGTGGTTAATCCGGCCCTGTTGAAACCTAATGCAAATGCAAATATTAATAAAAGGGTAAATCTTTAGTAGAAACACATTAAAATTGGTCATATCAAATCTATGATCTCATATCATATTAAAATAATATGGAGGAATATATAGAGATCCGTGGCTCACAATGCTAACAAAATATTATAAACCAAAAAAAGTAAAATTAGTGAATAACAAGACAAAAAATCGTGCAATTAAAATATTGCAGGGAGACCATATAAACGGTGCACCTTTACAGAGACTTATTACATTATTCCAAATGTAATTATAGCTGGATCATAAATATACACCAGGCACTTCATTTTCAATAAAGAAAAATATATTAAAGTAGATTACATCTCAACAAGTTGTGCAGAACACAATATGGATCCTATATGAGAAGGAGTGATCTATTTGTTATTTTATACATATATTTGCAATGTTACTTATAAGTAAATCTTATTCTCAATCAATTCTTAATAAGTACAGTACTGAATTATATGTTCATTATATATCACTATATCATTATATACACTTATTTCCTTTTTTTAATTATTAATATTTCTTTTTTATGTACAATGATCAGTATTAAAAATAAGGCTCTAGCAGGAACCTAAGGATATTATCATAGAGAGAGATTATTTCCGTTACATTGCAATCCCTAAGGGCAATAATATGTACTCCCACATATATTATATAGATCCAGATATATAATGGCTTTTTATCATTCTATGGTATTAGCTATAATAGCTATATATTTCACCATATTATTTTAATGAGATGAGATCATAGATTAGAAATTACCAATTAATTAATGTGTTTCTAATAAAGATTTACCCATTTATTAAATTTAGCATTTGAGATAGGTTTCAATAGGGGGACGTTTTGAGTGCGTCCTGAGAAAATATAATTCAGGGAAAATCTCAGAAATATAAGGATCTGCTGTCATAAGTCTGTATGTTCGTAGGGGTTGGCATCTCCTTGCCCCACTTTGAATTAGGATGCAGTGTGGATCCGGCATCAGATTTTCACTACTGCTGCGCTGGAAGCTTCAACCCAGCAGAAGTGGAGACCTGGATCCAGTCCCGTAAATTTATTTAATTTCTCATAGTATGTAAAAATTACAATGGATAATAATAGTAGAAAAAACAGGTGCCGCCCATGATAATAGTTTGATGCTTCCAGAAGGGAGGGGAGGGGGGCGCAGTAGTCATCCCTATAATAAATTTCAGTGGCAATATATTCAGCAATTGCACATCAATGCATATGCACAGAAATGTCCACTCTCCAGAGCAGAATGGAGAAGAAGAGAGTTAGTGTAACTATAGTGGGTGCAGGGGTAACAGCCATCTAGGACCCTCTCCCCTGCAGGGCTCATACAAGCCACATCACCTGCACCCACTGTAGTTTTGCCTCTACTTCCAATATGCCAGTGTAAGGCTAGTAAAAATTGTTTACTATGCATATATTTGTCCTGTTTTTTTCATCAATAGTTGTTAATAAAGGTGTAATGCTTGTTTTGACTTTGTATGATTAGACAAGGTAATGTATAACCGAGCCACTATAACAAGTTAGTGTAAAGGGTATACAATAAAGATAAACTTGGCAATCAATAAATACAGTAATATTGATTACAAGAACAAATTCAAGCTTGGCGAACAATAGGTACAGTAAAACTGGATTACAAAAACAATCAAGTAAGCTACTCGTTAAAGCTGAATGGTAGGGGGTCTAAATCCAAGTCTGAGGGAACTAAAGAGACTCCCTCTCCTATAGAAACATATTTGTGTCATGCAAATCATTTAATAATCGGGGATGTGGTTGAAGAAAAGTAGGGCATACCCTCGGTTTCCAACTCGGAAGTTGAAGTGTATTTTAGAAATAATATTTGTTCTGTTTTTTGACTTACATATGATTTTCCCCTTATTTCAGTATCATGGTAGCATCTCATACAAATCCATTCCTTTAAAGTTATACCTGGACTTATGGATACTTAAAAGTAGACACTTCTGTGTAAGTCTTATGCTAATGAAAGAGAATACATTTATTATGAATGATTTTATAAACCCCTCATGGGTCATGGTGCTTAGCAAAATACTGCAGCCTTTGAATTTATACTCTTAATTATTTAATGTCTATTGGTCTAATGGTCTCTTATTTCTCTAGTCCTTTGTAAATTTAATTATTTTCAATATCATCCAGTAATATAAATATAGATTTGCAATGCTCTTTGCAGTAGAAGATTAATAACATATTGACATAAAAAGTTTGAAACTGCTAAAAACTTATGGAATGTCATGATTGTGTCCTCTACGCTTCTTTACATAAACCGTACACATCGCACAATTAAGGGAAGTAAAAAAAATGACACACAAGTGCTATTGATGACATATTGGAGCAGTTCCATAATAGTATTGAAGCTAATACCACTCTTTTTAAAGTGGTTTAAAATCAGGCAGTCAGAAGTGGTCAGCATTTAAGCATTGATTGTAACTGGCTGAACTCACTCAATCATTAATTATGTATAATGTAGTTCAATGGGCTAACAACGTTTTCCATTAATATAAATAGGGAAATCTTTAATTATGTGCTTCAGAGTTACCCAGATTAATTTATAGATTGGAGAGTTTGAAAAAGAATTTATCACAGAATTATAAGGAATACTGTGTCATTTTATATAATAAGTTTCCAAAAAGAGACCTTAAGGCAAACATTGATATATTCTCTATCTGTTTCTATGCAGATTACCCCTGACATTCATTTACCTGTCTGTATTAACTTATAAAAATCCTTGTCATTCTGTGCCCTCTAGTGCCTCTATAATTTTTTATTGCTGCCCCATTATAAAGACTGAAATAAATAAATAATGGCAGACGTGAAAGCCACAACCTCTATTTATAAAGTGTGATTTTCTCACACTGTCACAGCTTATGAATAGATGTTTCGGCTATCACTTCTGTCCTTTTATCGGAATGTCTTGCAAGCAAAACATGTCCGGCTTTTTTAACGTGAGTTTTTTTGTTCTATCCAAATCTGGCTCGGAATACAAGATACCTAGACAGGAACTTACAGAAGAACATACAGCTGGCAAGTATGATATAGGGCGGCAATAGAGGGCACAGCGGGCTAGGTGAGAAGGCCTGCTGGCGATTGTGGCTCCACACATACCAGCATGCCCTGCCACCTATGGGCATGCTGGAGCTTGTGTTAATACAAACGCCAGCATGCCCAAGTGTTTAAGGGAAGTCTGGGATGCCTGTGACCTGTAGTGCTACAATAGCAGGGGTTTTGACCCTTTTATATGTTTGTAGTAATTTAAGAATTTTGGTTATCATTTATTTATAAACTACATCATTTCCTGCCAAAAAAACACCCAAAAATGTTGCCCTTTAAAGCTGGTAGTACATAGTCTCACAGTCTAGCAAACCTTTCTTTGATCATTTACTGATTATGACATCTAATGAACCACACTGTATATAATCACAAACTTGCTAAGCCTTATGCCATTGTAGCAATACTGTACATCATTCCTTTTTCTCATATATTTTGCAGACACATCTCCTTCAAAAGGCATTTGAACCGTCAGATGCACGTATCGAGTGTAGATTTTGGAACTGACCTGTTGCAAGTGACTGAACAACCAACTAGCATTGGAAGGATAAAACCTGAGTTGTACAAGCAGAAATCAGTAGATTCTGAAGACCCGAAGAAGGATGATGCTAAAACATGTGGAAAGATCAATTTTACTCTAAAGTATGACTATGAAAATGAAACTCTTATAGTTAAAATCCTCAAAGCATTTGATCTCCCTGCTAAGGACTTCTGTGGAAGCTCTGATCCATATGTCAAAATTTACCTTTTACCTGATCGCAAGAGGAAGTTTCAAACTCGGGTGCACAGAAAAACTCTTAACCCAACTTTTGATGAATCATTTAATTTTCCTGTTCCATATGATGAACTACCCAGCCGTAAACTTCACCTCAGTGTATTTGACTTTGATAGGTTTTCCAGACATGACATGATAGGAGAGGTTATTTTGGAAAACTTGTTTGAGGCTTCTGATTTGTCAAGGGAGTCATCCATCTGGAAGGATATTCAGTACGCCACTACGGTAAGTAGAAATTTTCTTAACTATTGTTTAGTTGGATTGAAATTAATTGTATGATGTTTTATTTAACAACTTGCAAACTTATGACATTACATTTTTTGAGGTGTCAAAAGTTGTGCAACTTTTTGAGAACTACATGCCCTTGTTGATTGGACCAGGTTTGTCTCTAGACAAAATGTGCATGTGGTCTGATGGGGCATTAATGGCAGAGTAAATTCAGTACAGATTTTGCCTACTGTAAACATGGCAATTATATCTTAGGTTCAGAAGGCACCAGATGAAATAAAGTGTTCAGGGAAATTCTGTGTGACTCTCCCTGCACATAATGTATCCTATTAAACCAAAAATAAACCCAAAACATTCTTTATAACTGAATAATGAATATAATAAACAAAAATGGTTTAAGATTTAAATGACAGCAGATTTGATACTATTTGCCTATCTTGCAAACTTAGAAATAATTGCTATATCAGTCAGGTGCATAAATATTGGGACATCGACACAATTCTCATATTTTGGGCTCTATACACCACCACAATGGATTTGAAATGAAACAAACAAGATGTGCTTTAACTGCAGACTTTCAGTTTTAATTTGAGGTTATTTACATCCAAACCAGGTGAACGGTATAGGAATTACAACGGTTTCTATATGTGCCTCCCACTTTTTAAGGGACCAAAAGTAATGGGACAAACTAAACAATCCTAAATCAAACTTTAACTTTTAAATACTTTGTTGCAAATCAGTTGCAGTCAATTACAGCCTGAAGTCTGGAAGGCATAGACATCACCAGACGCTGGGTTTCATCCCTGGTGATGCTCTGCCAGGCCTCTACTGCAAATGTCTTCAGTTCCTGTTTGGTCTTGGGGCATTTTCCCTTCAGTTCTGTCATGATCAAGTGAAATGCATTCTCCATCGGATTCAGGTCAGGTGATTGACTTGGCCATTGCATAACATTCCACTTTTTAGCCTTAAAAAACTCTTTGGTTGCTTTTGCAGTATGCTTTAGGTCATTGTCAATCTGCACTGTGAAGTGCCGTCCAATGAGTTCTGAAGCATTTGACTGAATATGAGCAAATAATATTGCCCAAAACAATTTAGAATTCATCCTGCTGCTTTTGTCAGCAATCACATCATTAATATATACAAGGGAACCAGTTCCATTGGCAGCCATACATGCCCATGCCATGACACTACCACCACC
>WWET01001511.1:278631-327516 GCA_011038615.1 Limnodynastes dumerilii | reverse complement strand
CTGGTACCACATATTATTATGATTATTATTATTATTATTAATGTTTATTTATAAGGCGCCACACGGTATCCGCATCGCTGTACAAAGGCAATACATAGCCGTACATAGCCCCCCACCACCATCACCTTCCAGTAATGTTGTAGTTATATCATATAGATTCTTATTAAGTGGGATAATTTAAGGAAAATAAATAACTTTATTATGGAGCATATAGTCTGTATTCAACATAAAAAACTCTTCTGATCGATTTAGATAGAAAGAGAATGTAGCAACAGGTAAGAGCCACTAAAGATGGCCATACACTAGAGATTATCGGGCCGATCCTTCAATTATCGCGTAAGGAGCCGAATTATCGTGCTAGTGTATGGTAACGATTTTTCGGACGAGAATCCAATAATCGTCCAAAAAGGGCTTCTGAACGATTATTGGATCTTTTGACATGTTTGATTTAAAACGATAAAAAGCAGTAGATTTTTTTGAAAAATCGCGTAGTATATGGGCATTTCACTATAATTGTTAGATCTTCGGCGATAAATTTATGGTGAAGTGGAGGCGTGCTTATGCAAATAAACTGTGACATTTAACGAAGCGCCTTGTGCATCACGAGCTGTGCGCCATGGAGTTGTTGCTGCAAACTACATTATGAACTTTGACATTTCATGAAGCGCCTGTGTTGGAATAGCTGCTAATATATAGAAGTGCATCCTTGTGCATCATGAGCTGAGGGCCATGGATTTGTTGCTGCTAACTACTTACTGAAACAAAGAACAAGAACAAAGAACAAAGAGCAAACAAAGAGCTATCTGGCACAGGAAGTTATATTTATACTTCCTATTGTCTACGTCACTCACACCCACATGGTAATGACTGCCCTTTATGTAAATTTACAAAGAAAATCGGACGATAAAATAAAATTGTCGTACTGTGTATGGCCAAAACCGATATTTTACTCCCAACACAACAAGACCAAAAATCTGCGTTTTTTTTAACTTTTGAGCGATTATTGTATGCAACTAATGTAATGTATAGTGCTGATATTATTTGTCCCTGTGGCGGAAAAATCGGCAAGATTATCGCCGAATTCATGCGATTTTCGATAATCTCTCTAGTGTATGGCCAGCTTTAGCCTATTCAGTCTGAACAACTTAAATACCCAAAACAAAACAAAAACCAATAACCCCATACTGATCCTAAAGCCTATTTGACCCTCAATTTTATTTATTATTAGATGTCCTTATATTGATCCTAAGCATGTTTAAATTATTCTATTGTTCTGGGTTAGCTTCTACCACCTCAGATGGGAGGCTATTGCACTTGTCAACTACCCACTCAGTAAATTTATTTTTTTTGCACATTTCCACTAAACACACCACCCACTTAAATGCATGCCATCATGTTCTAATACATCTCTTACTTTGAAAAATGTCATCCTTCTGTACCTGGTTTAACCACTTGGTATATTTGAAAGCTGCTATGATACCCTCCACTACCTCCTCTGGTTTGTGATTAATGCCATATGCCATTTTATTTGCCATTCTTTGCACGGTCTCTAATATATTTATGTCTTTCTAGAGATACGGACTGAGAACTGAACACAGTGTTCAAGGTGAGGCTGTACCAATGATCTATAAAGAAGCATTACTACTCCTCGCTTTCTGCTACCAGTTCCTCTCCCAATGAAAGTAAGCATCTGACTTGTCTTTCTCTTTGCTTAGTTACATTGGCTACCTTTAAGTCACATGAAAAAGTGACTCCTAAATTCCATTAATTCTCAGTAGTCTCCAAAGTAATACTATATTGTGCTTTTGGGTTTCTGAGTACATGGTCTTGCATTTTACGGCATTAAACTATGGTTGCCACACCCAAGACCATCAATCATTTTATTTACCTCTCCAGGTGTGTCCATTGCATATTTTGCCAGTAAAGATATTAAATAGCACTGGTCTAAGTACAGATCCCTGGGGAACTCAACTGGCAACATTTCCATCCCCAGAATAGATTGCATTTACTTAGCAGTCTTGAAACCAAGATTGTATCCACAGATCCATCTTTGAATTCAAATGTAGATATTTCAGCTAATAACAGTCTTTGATGTGGCATAGTATCAAAAGCCTTACTAAGTCTAGATAAGCAATTTCTACAGCTTCCCATTGATCTACTATTTTAGTGACCCAGTCAAGTCAGTGTTTCCATCAATTTCCTTACTATTCCTAACGTACGTATCATCAGCGTAAATACAAAGGAAGGCCCGGGGGCATCAATACGACACCCGTAATTACGCTTTGAGGGCGGAGGGAGGCATTTAAATTGGACAGTATGGGCTGGGTTAGGCCGTCACATACGTAAATCCATTACGTATGTCAGTAGTTACGCTATGAAAAGTTAAGGTAGGGTTTGGGCAGTGTAAAATGGCCAAATTAAGTACGACCGAGGGAAGTGCCTAGGGGAGTGCATAGAAATTATGCTAGTGTAAATACGCTACGCGATCTAACGTAACAACCACTTAGGTCTGGATCTACCCCGATGTGAGGCTCACTGGTCAGTAGTTGTCAGCTTTTTCCCTTCTTCCAATTATATGCATTTGATATATTCTATCGTCTACTGATATGATATAAAGCCCCAATATGATGGCATTACAGAGGCCTATTATAGAGGAAATGTAATAACAAATAAGGAGGAATTATGGGTCATACATTTATTATACCTCATAATAAATTTCTTTATTCCATCTTATTTTTACTCAAATTATCAGAACAGACCACAATTAGGAGGGCATATAGAATCTTACTTTGGAGGATAATTTGAGAAAAATTAAGGCGGAATAGAGAACTTTATTATAGGGAATATAGTCAATATAACCCATAATAAAGCTCTTGATATATAATGTATAACAGTTTGATAATGCATCCTTAATGATAAGGTATGTATTGCTATAATATTAGAAGTCCTTGATAAACTGTATGATCTGATCTCTTAGCTAGTGGAAAGCTAATATATATAGCCAAAGAAAAAAAAGGCCAAGGTGACTTTCAATATATTTAATAATTTACAGCATGCAATACACTATTTCATTTCAAGACTATATGTACACAACATTAGCATTCAGAGATTATTATTAATGACATTACATTTGCTGTGTATACAGATATGCATGTTGTACATATATTATTGACAGTAAAGGTTGTGAATAAAGTGACTGGAGCTGAGCCACACTGCTTTCTGGCCACCATCCAAAATATAATCTCCTAACCATAGTAGTAGGCTCCGGTGCTATAAAAATGATTGTAAATATCTATGAACCAAATTGCAGGATTATTTGGACCTTTCACATTTTATTGTAGTCATGACATTTTTACAAGTTTCACAAATGTACACAGAGACAACCTGCCAAGTCCCTATTCATACCCATACACCAATTTAGCATGTGATAAGAAATCATTATTAGCATTCAGTAATGGTCAGAATTGATAAGACACTTTGGGAGGGAATGAGAGTTTTGGAAGACACTCCTTTTTCAAAATTGAAGCGTTTTGAAACAACACTGAAATGCATTTGAGGCTATAACCGCTATAAAACAGAAGGCAGGAGCCTTAATAAAAATGGGTGACTTAGAAAAAGACCATCACTATTCAGTAGTAGCAGAGAAATCTGAGCATCATGAAGAGAAACATGAAATTCCTGGTAAGATAAAACAGAGACTTCCTAATTATTATAGATGCATTAATATGCATTTAATAAGTGAATAAGTACACACACACACACACACACACACACACACATCCTAATGTTGATATTTACATTATAGACAGCATATTTTAGTGTTTACTCAAAGTCAATGGAAGTTTATGAAAATATATTTTCTCTTTGTCCATATTTGAGTTTTGTTACCATATGTCAACAATGATTTTAGGTGTAAGCACAAAGTATGGCAAGATAAAACATAGCATTTGTTTTATTTCATTGACAGCCAAATGGAAAATGCATGTGCTGCCTTTGTATACAGCTGGATGGATATTTTAACATAAACATGTTTTAAATTATTGCATATTTTAATTGGTACAAGTAAATATAATTTAATAGATAATAATAATAATAATAATAATAATAACAATATGATGATGTGGTTTTATACAATACAATGTCAAAACAAAAACATTTTACCTATTAGTCTGTTGGTAATGTACTGTGAAGTTACACGGTAGGCTTATATACTTCCAGTTTTACTGGATGAGATGCATAAGAACATAATGTACCAAGTAGGTGATATTGGCAAACAGCAGTGAGTAGCCTCTATCTACACATGCTAAAAGGTATAAGTTACATTCATGTACCTAAGAAGACTAAATGCATATAAAACTGTTTTACAATTATTTAGTCATATATATGCTTGTTATTCGTTTGTGCAGTAATAGATACATGACAATCTGCTATGAACGTTTGCTGCTAAACTCTGTATGCAGTATCCAAGCAAATTAGAGATATGAAGGCTGGCTACTACTAGCTGCATCAGGCAAACCTCCAGATAACATTTAGTACAGTTGTACTGGAATATAGGAACATTTCAGTACATAACAGAATCTGTTTTAAGAGATACAGGATTTAATCAAGAGTAGAATGTATGTTTGATGGCTTAGCATATTTCTGCATTATTTTGTACTGTAAATGGACAGAAAAATGAGCACGAAATTGCAACAATCTTGACCCACGCACAAGTGACTGCTGCGACTGCTTGCATTCAGAGGGAGAGACGTAGTCAATGTACAGTCAGGACGTACTCACAAAATTGAACCAGATACAGACCCAAACACAGACATAAGTATATAAAGTTTACAGCAATACATTTCACCAGCTACAGGGCATGTATAAGTCCAGGATGCTGCTTATGGCTGACACTCCACAACTTATATTGGACCCTTACATTAGTATTTAACCTTCTTAATGCAATGCTAAAGGTATGGGAATGCTGCTTATGCATTGCAGTATGTCGCCCCTCCCCCCTTCTAAAAAAAGATATGTATGCATCCAGCCATTCATTTCCATCCGTTTGAATGTGCCTTGTCATCCTCTATTACCTTTGTATGTATATCCGCCCAGCCTCCATTTTTGCTACTTGTATGTGTGTGCAGCCTCCATTTCTGCCTCTTGCATATATGTCCGCCCAGCCTCCATTTTTGCCCCTTGCATGTATGTCCGCCCAGCCTCCATTTTTGCCCCTTGCATGTGTGTGCAGCCTCCATTTTTGCCCGTGGCATGTGTGTGAAGCCTCCATTTCTGCCCCTTGCATGTGTCCGGCTTCCTTTTCTACCCCTTCTATATCCGCATCCTTTGTTTTTTATAACCTATTCTAAACTGGCTTATCTTTTCTGTCTTTTTCTCCCTCTTCCTTCTACCTGTATGATGCTGTCTAACTACGTCATTCGCATACTGGTTATAAAGGGCTCCTACAGGACCATATCTGTTTCTCTGAATGATGCTGCTGCATATGTTAGGTCTGCATCTTTCTATAAAACAGGTTTGGTACTAGAGTGCACCTGTAGAAGCCAATATAACCAATACTCTTTATGTGAATGATGCCAGTCGCTTCTGTTATATGATGTGGTCAGCATCTATGTGATCTGAGCTCTATATGACCGCGACCAGTGTGGCAGATTCGCTTGAAGAGGAGCAGCCCTGCTCAGCACCCCTCTTAAAGTCACCTTGGGATGTGCACCGTGCAATTGCATGGCTCACCTGTCCCTAGAAATGGCCCTGATTTTAATACATTCGTATTGTAACTAAAGGAATATACTAGGAAGCATAACCACCATTACACATTAACTACACATAACAGCTTAGTATCCTGCACTTGTGTTTGGATCGCTGGGGAAAGGGAATTATCTAGGAATATATCTACATTGTGCTTGGCTGTTCTGTGTCGCACTTGTCTCAGGCTCCAGAGCTGTAGTTACATGCATGTCTGGATGCTAGATAGACCTCTCATTATTTGCTTTTGGATTTACGGACACCAGGGGCTAGATTTACTAAACTGCAAAGGAAAAGTGGAGATGTTACCGATAGCAACCAATGAGCGTCTTGCTCTCACTTTCCTATTACAAACTGGAGAATGTCAGCTAGAATCTGATTTGTTGCTACGGGCAACATCTCTGCTTTTTCTTTTCCGCAGTTTAGTAAATCTAGCCCCAGGATACATTCTTTTTTGTTTTGCTTCGAATCAGCCCCTATAGGTGTTCTTCTGAGATCTACAAAAAGGCTTTTATCGTCTGACAAAACTGCCACTGTCATTTTTTTATATTAATGAATGGATTTAAACGGCTTTGTTTTACTAGTGGTTTCCACGCGACGTTTGAGAGATCGAGAGGCCTTGAAGAGAAAAAGAGAAGAGGCACAGGAAAGAGACACTTTCCAGCGGGATTTTGGGTAAATAGTGAAGGACAATTATTGGATTATTTACATTTCATTCAAAAAGAAATATAGACATGCTTATAGGACAGTTATCAGTTATGTATATATAAATTATGTTGTTGTTTCATCATTAACTAAGTAACATACAGGATTTCATATAATAAGGCATAATATCTTATTAATATATATGCAGGTCATCAAGCAGCTGTTTTCATTTAAAATAACGGATAATACCACCTACATAAAGACTACAGGAATATGTCAATATAAAAAAGTGCTAAATTGTTTTGACAATAAATACATTTTGTAATTTAGTAAACGCCAGACAAGAACTAAGGCAACTGGACGTGGACGAAGGAAACAAGTCAAGGAACCTAAACCAGAGCCACAACCTGAGCACAGTCTGGAACCAAAATATGAACCAGAGGTTGAAGTGGAACTTCAGCAGCAACCACAAGGTGAACCAGAACAGGAACAGAAGTTAGTGTCTGATGTCCCACAAGAGCAGGATCAGCAAGAACAGGAACCTCAGGAGCATCACAATCCACCTCCAACTGTGACTGATGATGAGGCGGCAAATGTTATGATTCTTACACATGAAGTGGCCGGAAGACACCAGCCAGAGGAGAGCAGTTATTTTCTGAAAGGTAACCATTTCTGGAGTAAAATCTTATTCATCATTTTATTCTATTTTTTTCTTATTGTATAGATATATTTTACAAATTACGTATATTACAAATATGTCTCCAAGCCAGATTACTATATATTAATAATCACCTTATACACCACATTGTTCTTTCTTCAGGCCTCAAGTATCTATGCTCATTATTCTCAAAAATCGATTGTCCTTTTTATCGCTGTCCCAATCCCAACATTCTGGACTACAAATCTGTTATTTATACAACTCCTGTCATTAATGTTTCTAGCACTGGATCCTGACCTCCGTGTGTTTACTGCACACATGGAGGTCAGGCAGTCCGCACGGAAGAGGGAAGGAACTCCCCTATCACTCCACTTTCTTGTGTAGACTTTAAGTGACTTACGCTGCATTAAGACAGCCTTAAGTCACACGTGCAGATCATCAGTCCGTACAACAGCTTATCCGTAAGTAACCCCTTATACTGTCCTATTTAAATGCTCCCACTGCCATCTTACAGAGTTTAGGCGGGTGAGGGGGATGCCCTGCCCTGTCAAATGGATCTATGTTGCGTACGTCTGGAAATTCGTTGTGGAACATCTGGAATGTGCATTGGCAGTAAAACAGCCAAATTAAGCATCTAGGGCCTGATTCAGAGGCTGAAAATAAGAACTTAAAGTTACACCTGGGCAAAACCATGTTGATTTCAGGGGGCGTCAAGTGAATTTTATTCTATGCATACAGGGAGAATGCTTTGCTTTTACTTATTGCACACAGATACCTGATCAGCTTCACTTTTAAACTGCTAATTAGACTTGAGCTGGGAAACATCACCTTTAACTATAATACTGTTGCAACAAATGAAATTTGACTCCCCTGAAATCAACATGGTTTAGCCCAGGTGTAACTTTATGTTCTTATTTTCAATCTCTGAATCAGGGCCCTAGTGTGCGGAATTCAGCTGTTGTGTGGGGGTATGGACCCAGGACCGGATTCACAGATCCATATTTACAAGGCAACACCCATGACACTCCCCACAGTTGGACGGGTTTTCGGTAATTTCCACCTCTATAGGGCACCCTTAAGTCTACGTGTGTACTTACACGTATGTAACTTACGTATCTAACTGCGCCCTCAAATGCCCATTTAAATGCTTCCCACTTTCACGTAACGTCTACTGTACAGATAAAAACCATGCCCCTCCTTACCTATGTCCCTAAGTACGATTCACAAGTTTGTGCCTATGTAATTTGTGTGGAAAAAGTTACTATGCATGCGCCGTTAATGCGCTCCTAAAAATACGCACGCAATTCACCATAAAAATGGATCTGTGAATACGGTCCTCAGTCTCTAGATAGCATAGTGCATTAGAAGAAAAATTTATGTGAAACATTTTCTGGAAAGCGCTAAAATAAATAGATGTTCTATAAATAATACTAGACAAATTATATTTACTACTTTTACTACTACAACAACAACACAATGGACTGGATCCAGACCCCTGTACACTTTCCGTACATGTGGGGGTTTGGTATTATGCACAAGAGAGGGGAGTGAACTACCCCTGTCACTCCCCTCTCTCATGCGTAAGGCAGCCTTAAGGCTATTCCGCGAATAAGTGGGTGTTAACAAATACTCTGTTTAATTTACATCTCCCCCCATCCACTTTGCGTACTTTTTGCGTGACCTTCTCACGGGGAGACGTCCATCTTTTGTCAATAGGGTGAACATTTTTTTGTAAATATTTTCCAAATCTGAAGTATGTGTTACTTTGAAGAAATCTATTTGCATGTAGTTCCCCATATAAGAAAACAGTGCTAGGGATTTAATACAAATCAGAAGGAATTTTTTATTTTCTATGGATATATGAAGTATTAATATAATGTGCATAAAAAAGTTTTTTTTATAAAACAGCAAATAAATAAAGCCTATTTTCCTACTTGAGAGTTAAATATTGTGACTAGAAGTTAAATTCAGACCCAGTGAATCTTATTCACAGTTTGTTCAACTTTTTTTTTCCAATGTCATAAATCATACTAGGCAAGATACTTACTGAAAGGGAGATACAGATATCAGACTTGTAAAGTATTATTATTATTATTATTATTATTATTATTATTATTATTGTTTATTTATAAGGCGCCACGCGGTATACGCAGCGCTGTAGAGAGGCAATAACAAAGCCAATAGTTACATATACAATACAATAATTAACAGAGGGTATAAAAGCATGATTAAGGAATACAATACATGTACAAAGCAAAAATTAAATACAGTACAAAAATAGCAAAACGATATGTAAGGAAAGTATAGATGCTGGATATGTGTGTAGGAGCAGATGAATAAGGAGAGAGGAAAAAAGTAGAGAGAAAAAGGTTGGAAGTGATGAGGACAGGGTAGAGGGATGATGAGAGGAGGGAAGAGGACCCTATACATAAAAGCTAACATGCTAAGTGGAAGAGGGTGAACAAACAGAAGACACAGTGATGCAGATGGGGAAGGCAGGTAAGCTTAGGTGGACGAAGGGTAGGCTAGCCTGAAGAAGTGGGTTTTAAGAGAGCATTTGAAGGATTGGAGTGCTGGATTGCCTGATAGGATGTGTTAGGGAGGCATTGCCAAGATGTTGCAATTTGCATAGAATTGTGTTATCAAGCACTACCCTCCTTGCTGTGAATTACAATAATGATCAGAGGATGGCTTGATGGTGTAACTTGAGGTGAAAGTGGGAGTAAATCCCCACTCTCTCATGAGATAATGAGAAAAATAACAGATTATTCTGGATAGCTGTAGTGATTTATAATGATTCTTAGGGATAATGCATTTGAAGGGTGCAAGAAATAGACAAAATATCTTCCAAAAACTGAATCTAATATTCCTTTCAACCAGAATCTAAACGAAGGATGACAAAACTATTAAAATAATTAATTCCAATTAAAATAATTAGCCAGAATAATAGTTTCTCCTACCTACTGTACCTCAAATGATGGACTTTAAAACCAAATGATGTATTGTCTGAATAAAACGTTCAATATTCATAGTGGATTGGATTCACAGATTCGGTGTGAGTTAGGTGTGGACAGAATCGCACCTAACTCACCCTTCCTGTCCCCATTCCTTTTTAGGTACCTTATGGCACTAAGGTGCCATAGGGCTACCTTAACAATCCGTGCAATGTCCGCACGGACATTGCCGCTACCCCCCCTCCCATTTTTTCCTAAACCCTCCCAGAGGTGCCATTATGCCGCCCCTTTTTACCTAAAATACTCTTTAAAGACCGCCCGGGGCCATCTACATACGGAACTGGTACGTAGATTGCGTAAAGGACCTACTATGCATGTGCAGTAGGTCCTTTACTACAGATATGCACCTAAGAAGAGACTTCTTAGGTGTGAATCCGGCCCAGTGTTCCAATTGGTCATGGGAGCCCTAATTGTCCTATTCCGAGTTGAAAGGTGAATCAAACAGACCAGAACAAAAACTCAAATAAATACTTATATAAGTCATCTTGTAGTAAAAAAAAAAAAAAAAGATCTCAACGTCTTCTTGTCTGAGTATGGTTGGATCTCATCGGTCAGTGTGTGTCATCCTCCAGTGCTGTAATACTTTATCAGTCTTATTGTTATGTCATTTGGCTGGGAACTTTGAGATCCGGTCAGAATTGTGTGAATATTTGGGGTTGCAGCGATGTACACAGGGAGCGCAGGCGTGGTTGAGTATTTTCCTGTTTTCTCTCACGAGAAATAGATTGCTGTTCAAAATTCAGGAAGTTTATTTGGACATTCTGGGAGAGTTGGCAAAAATAATATTCTTAAATAAGAAAAATGCATATACCTGTTTAGTTTTTTTTTTTGTGTACACTTTCCTCTATGACACTTTATTATGTTATCATAGTGCATACAAAATGGCCTGTAACATTTCCTGATCATGCTTTGAACCCACTCTATTGCTATAATATAGACAGAGAAAGAAGTCTGAAACTTTATTCCTTTTGCTAATGTACATACTGTTTAAATTGTATATAGCCTATAATTTACCCCTTACATCTATGTTTGGTGTTTAAATACTTAAATTTACAGTATAATTAAATTGCTACTGAATTCTACACCAGCCTCCAACCCTGCCCTTTACAGAACTACAGGGCTGTCTTAGCAGCATTGTAGGCCCTGGGCAAAGCAATGCACAGTAGCCCCTACAGGAATTTACAGGAATAAAATTGTAACCAAAACCTTTAAACATTATAAACTTTGAAAAACACAAACATTTCAACATATAAATGATAATTCATCACATTGTGGCCTCCTACATCACACTGCTGCCCCTTCATTATCACAATGTATCCCCTTTGTCATCACATTGGGCCCTCCTTCACACTGCTGTCCCTTCATTATCAAAATGTATCCCCTTTGTCATCATACTGTGCCCTCCTTCACATTGCTGGCCCTTCTTGTGTGTCTCTACAGCCATCTAAACTCCTTCTCTTTGTGAGTGTTCAGCCAGCCCTTCTATGTCCAGTCAGCCTTCTTCCCCCTCCTCGTATGTCCAGTCAGCCTTCTTCCCCCTCCTCGTATGTCCAGTCAGCCTTTTTCGTTCCTCTGTGGTGCGTTTACTCTGAAGTGATGACACTGACCTGATCTAGGTCACACCAGCGTCATTATGATGGTTATGAAGTCGCACAGTGACACAGACATATAGTGCCAAGAACAGTATGTCTGTGCCGAGTGCCAGCTTATTACTAAAGCAGTGCAGCCGCGTGGTGTGTTAGGAGTGCTTGGTGCTATATGTCTGTGTCGCTGTGTGACTGTATACACATGGTGCATGGTGCCGCAGATCTAATTGGAAGCACTGATCCATTTAATTATTTAATAAGAGGTGGAACAGTGGCCTGCGGATTACCCCAGCTCTCTAGTGGAAATGCAGGACAGTCAGTTTGAAAATGCATTGACTGCTGGGGCCTGGAAACAGTGCTCAAGGGCCCCTAAACTTGAGGGGCCATGGGCACCTGTCCATTTTGCCCAGTGGAAAAGAAGTCCTGCAGAACTATGCAAGGTGTTATAGAATAAGATATTTTGATAGAACACTTCTTTTTTCTAAGAAGTATAAAATCTTCTTATGAACTTTTTCTTATTAGATAAGGAAGAAGTTACAGAGGCGGATCCAGAAGCAGCACCTGAAGATCTGAGCATTTCGTTCCACCCTGAGGGACATCCATACTACACCCCACTACTTTAACTCTATCACTTATACAGCAACGTTTCAATATAAAATGTAACTCTTTTATGACTGAGTAAAATGTAAAACAAATCAGCATTTCTATGCAGAGTACATTATATCTGCAACTGGTACAACGATCATTATCTATTTAAGAAGACATATTATTGGTCTGTAATTCAATACATAGTCTTTTAAACCTAAATTAGATGTTAAATACAAAGTTGCTATTTTTTTTGTTAATATTTTAATGTTTCTTTACAAATGTGATAATTCTATACTAATAAATTTCTTTATTTGCATCTATAGATCTTTATTTTTAAAACATCTTTTCATTTTGATGATTCATAACAATTCAATGAAATGATCTGCAGTATAAAGATAAGTGTCTAGGGTTCAGCACAGAAGCTAAAGATCAAAAATTGGCTTTAAGTTTCTACCCAATCATTAATCAGCAACAAATCAAGTACAAAGTACAGGTTATTCATTACAAAACAAAAATCCTTCATTTTTCTAGATGCAAGTGTAAGGTTCCTCTTTTGTTAAAACAAATAAACAAAACACACACACAACAGGGATTACCAAATGGGGCAGTATTTTAAATCATCACCTTATTTCACTTTATGCGGATATCAGCTAACAATAAAATCAGCCACTTCTTTGAATTGCTCCCTTTTTGGATCAAAGAGAAATGTTCTCTCAGAGGAAACTACTCCATCTGAACATAAAATATAATTCCTAATACTGTAATATTGCCAGAAATAACACATCTTATACTCATGATTTATAGTTGCGTGTCAGTTTACACATGGTTAGTTCAGAACACTACTTGTTTCAAACCCTTGCTGGTTGTTATATCGACAATCAAACTGTTTGTATAACATATATATTATTACATTTCTGAAGTTTATTACAAACCGCCTGCGTTACATTAAGTTTACAGACAATTATTAAAATAATACTTAACTGAAAATAATTGACATTTCATACCAGACCATTTCAAACTGAGTAACACAACACGCTTTTGAGAGCTATTTTGCTGGTGATCTGATTATTGGAGAAGATGATTAGTTATTCATGATTGCCATAATACAAGTTGAAAATGAGAGCAGTCATAAGCATGTGATAAAGCAATGTTTGACTGAAATGGATTTTGTCCATAATAAGAAAAAAGTTAATCCTTACTTCAATATTTAAAACAAGGCATTGTCTCAGGACATAAAATATGTAGTGAAGTGATAGTGTATCTTAAAACATTACAGAACAGAAATGTTAGATTTAATTTTATTTTCGGTTAACCTTTTTTCAGAACCAATCAGATTTAGTTATGTTGTTTAGTTACTGTACACAAAAACAAATTTTCACTAGTTTACTCTATACCCACCCCTCAATTATTCTAATCTGTAACAAAGTTGCATTCCTTTTGAGATCAACTATCATATCATTTAATATCAGGCATAGGAAAGGATAAAAAATTTTATATAGTAGAAAGGACATATGTTTATTATGAAAACAATGGTTAAGGTGATAAATTCTAACAGGTGTAGAGCTGGGAAATATGAGATATAACACACAATTTTGCAAACCATACTAGAGATTATTTAAGTGCAGTATTTCTCAAACCCACTTCTCGGTAAACCCTAAGGCCCAGATTCAGCAATGTGGAATCGCTAAAATGTCTTTAGAAACACGCACCTCTTAATTGCCCATACAAAAAAACTGGCAGCAAAAAACAAACATACATAAATAAAAAACATACTTACCTGCTTTACTGGGATCCAGTCTTGTAAGCTTTTAATCCTGGGGGGAACTTTGCGATAAATAAATATATTTGGTAACGTCACAACTTCTGGACATCCCGTCGCTAATGATAGTTCTATTGTCACTGGGTTATATTTATAGCCTTGGCCAGCATGAGAAACGTTCCCACGCTGGCCGAGTGTATAAATATGACCCAAGTATGTTTTTTATGATTTTAACTGTATTTAATGTTTTTTTTTTTTGTTTAGTTTTTTTTACATTTTAACATTTAATAACTGGCCCTAACTTTTATTTATTTACTATTGCGGACATTAAGATGGTGCAGCACTGCCCTTTATATTTAAATGAGAGAAACATGCCTTTTAAATATTGTGAACTCCCAGTTCTGCAGGCGCACTGTTGTTGGATGCGGACACAGATGAATGGGCACACTTGCGCCCGTCTTTCTGTGTGCACTCCCGTTGTGAACATGCGCAGTGCTCTTTTTGACTGCGCTTCCATCTGACAAAAAGACAGAAACACAGCTCTGAATCAGGGCCTAACAGTGCTTTATATCCAGGTCTCCTTGATGGAGAATAGGTATGTTCATTACTCACTGAAACAATGTGATTCTGAGGACTGTTAGGGGTAACACTGACTCTTTAAAGACCGCAGGACCCGATTCACAACCCCATAAGTGTTCCACATATGTCCCTAATTTCCCTATTCTAGCTATGCATGCATAGAAACTATTTTATGCAATCTACGTATCGTTTCGTTATGTAGATTGCGTATATGCGTAGTAGACACTTATGGGTTTGTGAATCCGGTCCCGCATGTACGCAATCTACGTAAGGAAACGCTACGTAGATAGTGTAAAATAGTTACTACGCATCCGTAGTGTTGCACGGATATCAAGGAACGTAAGTATAAAAAGATTGTTGTTGTGAATCCAGTCCATAGTCTGTATTGTGTGGCATTGATTAGTATGAAATGTGAATTGTATAATGGAGACTAGGAGGCTGTTTGTATTATATAATAGTGACTATGATTTGCTTTCTTTTATTGTGGTTACAAGATTGTGATTTATGACGCTTACATGTATATTAAACTCTATTAACTAAAATGTGAAATTGTTAAACATAAATTTGCATAGGGGCATCGAACACCCTAGCACTGGCCCTGCATGGACTTTTAGAGTACTGGATTTGGGAAACACTGTTTCAGTAAATTGAAAAAAATCTGCACACCAGCAGTTTCTTATGTTTTATCTAAATTTCAATTTAAAGAGCTTAAGACTTAAAAAAAAAGTATTTGGACAGTCACCGATTGTGCAAGTTGTCCCACTTAAAAAGATGAGAGAGGTCTGTAATTTCTATCATAGGTACACTTCAACTGTGAGAGACAGAATCTGCAAAAAAAAATCAGGAAATCACATTGAATAATTTTTAAACAATTTACTTGTATTATCTTGTGGAAAATAAATATTTGGACACCTACCAACCAGCAATAATTCTAGACCTGTTAATTCTTCTTTAAGAAGCTCTCCTATCCTTCACTCGTTACCTGTATTAATGGCACCTGTTTGAACTGCTTATCTGTATAAAAGACACCTGTCCACACCCTCAAACAGTCAGAGTGCAACCTCTCCACCATGGCCAAGACCAGAGAGCTAAGGACACCAGGGACAAAACTGTAGACCTGCACAAGTCTGGGATGAGCTACTCGACAATAGGCAAGCAGCTTGATGAGAAGAGAGGAAGAAATACAAGATCACTGACAATCTCTCTCGACCTTGGGCTCCATGCAAGATCTCACCTCGTGGGGTATCAATGATCTTGAGAACGGTGAGGGATCAGCCAAGAACTACACAGGGGGACCTGGTCAATGACCTCAAGAGAGCTGGGACCACAGTCACAAAGGTTACCATTAGTAACACACTACGTCGTCATGGATTCAAATCCTGCAGCGCCCGAAAGGTCCCCCTGCTTAAGCCAGCACATGTCCAGGCCCGTCTAAAGTTTGCCATTGACCATCTGGATGATCCAGAGGAGGATTGGGAGAATGTTGTGGTCAGATGAGACCAAAATAGAACTTTTTGGTATAAACTACACTCGCCGTGTTTGGAGGGAGAAGAATGATGAGTGGCATCCCAAGAACACCATACCCACTGTGAAGCATGGGGGTGGAAACATCATGCTTTAGGGCTGCTTTTCAGCAAAGGGGACAGGATGACTGACGTCTCCTCTTTCCACTGCGCGCCGGCCAGGCGTGACGTCACGCTTGCATTCGGCTGAGGAGCGCGTGGAGAGGAGCTCAGGGGGAGCCAGAAGAAAGAAAACACTGAGCAGAATACAGAAGATAAAGAAAAGCAAATATAAGGTAAGTAAAGGAGCAGAGGGGACAGTGTGTGTATGAGGAAGAGGCAGTGTGAGTGTATAATGAGTGGGCACAGTGTGAGTGTATAATGAGAGGGCACAGTGAGTGTGTATAATGAAGGGGCACAGTGTGAGTGAAATGGAGGGAGTGGGGGCGGTGCATAGCTGCAGCAGCCAATAAGGGAGTAGCACAATGATCTCAGCAACTCCCTGATTGGTCAACCTGTCAGGCACTGGGGAAAGCTTTGAAAATATCTCTGCGGAGCAGCAGAGATTCATCAGCTGAGAGTGTCAGCTGCGCTCACCCTCTCCTCGCGCTCTGGGCAGTTGCACCGCTCGCACCACCCTAGTGATGGCCCTGGTGTCCTGGGCAGGACAGAGAGGAGGCCTGGGGCTATCCCGGGTCCCCTCTCTGTCCGGGCCCGGGACACTAGGCCTGTCTGCCCCCCCCTGATGGCGGCCCTGCCTGGGATGGTATATATAACCAAAACAGGAGAAAAAATGAGAAAGAAATCCCTACGGTAGAGCACCAACCCTTTACCCATGCTGCTGTGCAGTCAACTGTTTCAGCTGGCAGCATTATTATTGGCGTGAATGAAACTGTTTTAAACATAAAATATAATCTGATCAAACATCAATTTTTTCAATTGCATTTTTTGTTCTTACTTATACAGTATTGCTTAAGTAAGTATTCCTGCAACATGCCTATTATATCATTGAGTTCCACAGAAATCTTTAAAAGAGATCAAACAAGTGTACTGTGCTCCTTGCTAGACTTAGCTGTTCATAATATATACCAGTGGTTGAAGTGGAAATTTAAAAGTGGCGGTATGAAAATATAGAAATAATAGAAGTGAATGGAGATTTATAGCTTTTCAATAAAATCTGTGGGAGAAGTGACGGTATGTCATACCCCATATACCCCCTCACTTCGAGCCCTGATATATACAAGATTTATTGTCAACCAAACGTCTCCCAATAGTATCAATGACATACCGTAATTGTCAAGTAATTGTAACTTTCCCTGTGTCACCAGCAGGACACTTTCTGAGCAGCCGATTAAGAAACATTATTTGTCTGCACTGACTTGCCAAAGGTGCTACCTAACACGGATATAAACGTGCCATTAACAAAAGGAGATTCTAATCTTCTAAGAAAATATGTGGAGTCGGGTGCAGACATTAACATAATGCCCAGGAAAGACAGAACAGCTTTAATAAAGTGTTTTCTTCATGATGGAGAGAACTGGGCTTTCAGATCAGCTAGGCTGCTGCTTCAACATAGTGCAAAGCTGTACTTGTGTGACAGGATGGGCCAAAATGCCCTGATGTATGCAGTCATGTACAAAAGAGAGAAACTGGTTGCGCTTTTTCTGGATGCATTGGACCTTGATTTAAATCACAAAGATGAATGGAATCGCACTGCTCTGTGGTATGCACTCTCATCAGGAAACACTACCATCACAACATTGTTCAGCAACATTTTAAAGAAGTATCACTTGAAATCAGAGAGCTCTACCAAAAATATGACAAACAAAGAGGATACAGCACCAAAAAGATCACAACGGCAATATAACGCTACAATTTGTATAAAGAACAGCCTTTACAAAGAACATTCTAAAGCTAAAGTCCATTGGACAGGATCTTTGTTACCATATAAAACATTACCAGCTTCCATCTTGGAGAAAAGAGCTAAATTCCACAATGCCATCATTGCTATCGAAGTCGAAGGAACCACCTGTCTCACAATTCTACAACCTAAGCAAAGCAACCTTGGCTCTAATCAGGAAAATCCACCATCATACCACAAAGAAAAAGTTAAATCTCCAGTCACAATAAACCAGGATAATTCTCAGGAAGGCAACTGGCGAAAAGACCTAAAAAATCTGCATTCAGTTCTTGAGATACAAATTAGTTCTTTTTATTCCACAAAAGGCAAAACCTTTGCCTCCATGTTTACAAAGGTACCCTAAAATTATCCATAGTGAAATGCAGGAAAGATAGGCTCAAAGAAATAAGATATGTAAATAGGAGGTTACCATTTGATGCACGCTCTCAATAATGTGCCAAAAGCTTTTCTTTCAGAAGAAGTATGGCTGTAATTTGTATAAGTAGATTTCAAAGTCACAAGCCATCATTTTCAAGTAAACAAGAACAGCAAAGGATCAAGGAGTGTAGTTGCTAAATATTGAATTTGCAAAGTTGCTGTTTCTTGGCAAAGTTGCTGTCAGTGCTTAAAATGACAGTTTTTTGAAAGACAAAACAGGGCATATAAGTCACAGTGCATCTGGAAAGTATTCACAGCGCTTCACTTTTTCCACATTTTGTTATGTTACAGCCTTATTCCAGAATGGAATAAATTCATTATTTCCCCATAATGAGAACGTCAAAAAGATTTGGGAGATTTTTGCAAATTTATTCAAAATCAATTAAAATAATTAATTAACAATAACAAAAACTAAGAAATCACATGTCAATAAGTGTTCACAGCCTTTGCCATGAAGCTCAAAATTGAGCTCAGGTGCACCCTGTTTTCCTGATCATCCTTGAGATGTTCCTACAGCTTAATTGGAGTCCACCTGTGGTAAATTCTGTTGATTGGACATGATTTGGAAAGGCACACACCTGTCAATATAAGGTCTCACACCTGACAGTGCATGGCAGAACACAAACCAAGCATGAAGTCAAAGGAATTGTCTGTAGACCTCCGAGATTGTCTCGAGGCACAAATCTGGGGAAGGGTACAGAAAAATATCTGATGCTTTGAAGGTCTCAATGAGCACAGTGGTCTCCATTACCCGTAAATGGAAGAAGTTCGGAACCACCAGGACTCTTCCTAGAGCTGGCAGGCTGTCTAAACTGAGCGGTCGGGGGAGAAGGGCCCTAGTCAGGGAGGTGATCATGAACCTGATGGTCACTCTGTCAGTGCTACAGCATTCCTCTGTGGAGAGAGGAGAACTTTCCAGAAGGACAACCATCTCTGCAGCAATCCACCAATCAAGGCTGTATGGTAGAGTGGCCAGACGGAAGCCATTCCTTAGTAAAAAGCACATGGCAGCCCACCTGTAGTTTGACAAAATGCACCTGAAGGACTCTCAGACCATGAGAAACAAAATTTTCTGGTCTGATGAGACAATTATTTCACTCTTTGGCATGAATGCCAGGCATTATGTTTGGAGGAAACCAGACACCGCTCATCACCAGGCCAATACCATCCCTACAGTGAAGCATGGTGGTGGCAGCATCATGCTGTGGGGATGTTTTTCAGCAGAAAGAACTGGGAGACTAGTTAGGATAGAGGGAAAGATGAATGCAGCAGTGTACAAAGACATCCTGGATGAAAACAAGCTCCAGAGCTCTCTTGATCTGACTGGGGCGACGGTTCATCTTTCAGCAGGACAACGAACCTAAGCACTAAGCCAAGATATCAAAGGAGTGGCTTCAAGACAATTCTGTGAATGTCCTTGAGTGGCCCAGCCAGAGCCCAGACTTGAATCTGACTGAACATCTCTGGAGACATCTGAAAATGGCTGTGCACCGACGCTTCCCATCCAACCTGATGAAGCTTGAGAGGTGCTGCAAAGAGGAGTGAGCGAAACTGCCCAAATATAGGTGGAACAAGCTTGTGGCATTGTATTCAAAAAGACTTGAGGCTATAATTTCTGCCAAAGGTGCATCAACAAAGTATTGAGCAAAGGCTGTGAATACTTACGTAAATGTGAGTTCTTGGTTTTTGATTTTTAATAAATTAGCAAAAATATCCAAAAACCTTTTCATGTCATTATGGGGTATTGGGCCGGATCCAGAACTACGTCCGTCTTCCATTTTAGACCGCATATACGCAATCTGCGTATCGAAACAATACACAGATTACGTACAATAGCTACTACGCATGCGCAGTAGCTACTGTTTATTGAACTACGTCCGTCTATGGAAGACGGACATAGTTCTGGATCCGGCCCATTGTGTGTAGAATTTTGAGGGAAAAAATAATTTTATTCCATTTTGGTATAAGGCTGGAATATAACAAAAACGTGGAAAAAGTGAAGCGCTGTGAATTCTTTCTGGATGCACTGTATGTGTCCATGTATAGCAACTACAAAGAAAAACAAAAGAGATGTCCAAATCATTGTAAACAAACTATTCTTTCTCGGAATGCGAGCGGGGCAGGAAGAAGCGTTTCTTCTACATGGGATAGGGTGGGAAGTATGCACATAGTACAGCAAGGTCTTTCTTAGCGCCCCTCAGACTAATCAGACTCTCATGCCATTCCCATTTTACATGAAGATGGTACAGAAAGAAAGATGGGAGTCTCTTCTTGGAATGCCTTTTGAGCAATGGAAGTGGCCTCAGAAGCCTGGATCCAGCAGGGATTGTGCATTGGAGTGCAGCGTCCATGGCCAGGACTAATGTCCTGGTCCTGGACACCGAATGGGCCCGCTGTTAATGCAGGTCCGCAAAGCTCCGCCCCTGTGATGTCACATAGGACAGAGTGCCCTGGATATGTCCCATGCTCCAGCTTTTTTGGCAACAGGCCCGGGCAGTCTCATCGGAAGTCTGGATTCTGTCCATTATTCATTGCAACATCACCAATGGTCTACTGGCTAACTCACCAAGAAACGGTTTAAATCTATACATAATTTACACTAGGTTTGTACACATATTGGGCCTGATCCAGAGCTACGATGGTACACTAAGCGTTCTAACGCTCAGTGTACCATCGCTGCACTCCCCCGACACTCCCCATGCCCCAGCGTATTAACACTCGCTTACGCCGGCTGAAGGCTACCTTAACTTCAGCCGGCATAAGCGAGTGTTAATACGCTGGGACGGCGGCGTTGCTACGCTAATGCCAGCTGCCCAGCCTCATTACCCTCCCCCTGCCTATCTGCACTAACTGCAGCGTAGTAACGGAGGGGAACGTCCCCTCCAGCGTTACTACGCTGCTGCTATGGACGCCCTATCCACGATGCGCAGATTGCCTTTAAAGCCAATCTTTTTACCACTGGGCAGCGTAGGGCTGGATCAGCCCCATTAGCTCTTTCACTCCGACTTTCTAGACTTTTACCATTCTACTCCTCACCACCTGAACTCACGTCTCTCAAAAGCTGCAAATCAGCTTCCAAATTATTAAAGCTTACAGAGTCTTTCCTTGATATTGTATGCTATCATAAATCATGCTAGAGAACAAAAGTGAAGGCCCAGTACTGTTCAGTAACTGTTTTTAAAAAAAGTTGTAATCAAGTTGTACAGTAATTAAGAAATAAGATCTAGTAATGCAATATGGAGTACTATGCGTTTTTGGATACATGTCTAAGTGTTGAGATATACATTTTTTCTTTACATAAGAACAAGAAGGATTCTTTGTAAGGTTTGGCCAAGGGGGTCCATTCTTTATTTTTATTTAGCAACCAATTAGCTATATTCCCCAAATATATTCAATAAATAAAAAGAACTCTCAAAAATATTAAGACGTACAAATTTTAATCAGGTCAAAATTATAATTCTCAAGCAAACTCACATCAATAAAAATCAAAACAAAAAACTATCAACAAAAGAATCATTAGCTACAAAAACATTTTGGCAATAAAAAAAATGGTTTTTTTTGCCTATTAAAGAAGGTTAATACATTTTTTTTTTATCAGTGATTTAACCAAGAGCAAACTCTTTTTTTCTTGCTTTTCTAATAAATTGGAAGTGTGACCTGCCTGGTGCCACATTTCCACCACAGTACCACCAAAATCATTAACAGACATTCACACAGATGGAGCTGCTAGTACAAATCAAAGACCAGCACTTAGTGTGAGGGCTCCACAAAGAAGTGGAGTAGACTAAAAAAAACTGAAATGTAGAAAAATAGAAAACAAAAGAAGTTATTTAAAAGCTGATAAATATAACGGGTGTGGGTCCCTGCTAAGAACGGCCCTCTTTCGATAAGGTCGTTCTCACCCAGACTGTTCCGAACTGGCAGGGATATCAATTGCTTATGCCTCAATGAGGCATAGCAATCGATCCTGGGGCACCGCACAAGGTGTTCCGAAAGGTAGGGCTAAAAACTACCCCAACCCGTCCCCTAATTCTAACCCTAACACTCCCTTTTTCTTAGCCTGACCACAATACTCCCTTCTCTATAGCCTAACCCTAAAACCTCCCTCCTCACAGCCTGACCCTAACCCTCCCTTCTCTATAGTCTAACCCTAAGACCCCCTCCCCGCAGCCTGACCCTAACCTTCCCTTCTATGGCCCTAAACCTCCCTTTCTAACAGCCGAACCCTAACCCCCCCCCCTTCCTAACACTTAAAGTCCCCGGAGAGGTTACTCACCTCTCTGGAGCTGTCAGCGGGTCTCTGCGAAAATACATGGGTGAGTATGCCTATTGCCACACTCACCCATTCATAAAAAAATTTCTACGTTTCTAAGTAGCTTTCGGCTTTCTCTATTTCTGAAAGGCGGCCATCGTTGTGGGGACTGCAACCAAAATATAACGTAGTATTTACTTTTCATGTCTAAAATATAATCTTATCCAGTTGTCGTACTTGCCTCTAAATCACTACTCAAATGAATAGCTCCAACTGCATATTAACCTAAACCATGAATACTAAGAGTCCAACATATTGGACCCACTGATCAAAATGAATTTTATATTAAACATTGGATGAAGTATAAAACCAGTACATCAGTTCTTTGACTCAGACTGTCCTGCAACAGGCTGTATTCGAAGTACTTCTGCAAACCCATCACCAAACCAGCAAGTGATGTGAATAGTGTCAAGGCTGAAATAGAAAAGACGATCCAGACACCGGTTTCTTCTGTAAACTGATCGAGGGTCAGCAGACAACACATTAGTTATTGCACATTTTGCTTCCTCAAAAGATTGAAAGTAGCGGAATGACGGCCCTCCTGTGGAAACAAAAACAATGTGTAATGTAACTGTGAAAGTAATGGTAGAAGCTTCAGATATGTAACTTCTAAGGCAGATATATTTAAAATATGGCACATAAAGGATATTGGACCAGTTCTAGACCCCTGATTGTGTTGAACCCGGAGTGAAGCTGGATCCAGAATCCACTCCCCTCACTTGCATGAAGTGATGATCGTGGAGCTCCCGGGGTTTGTGGCCCGGATGAATGACAATAAAAAATTAGCTCCACAAATGAAAAGGGAGCACCTTCCTAAATGCGTTGCATTAGGTGAAAAGACTACACATGTTTATGTCCGTGCATTGACTTACAGTTGTCCTAACCAAACTTCCACTAAGGTACAGTATGAACCTTAGACTCATTGATCCTGATCCAGACGTGAGTGTACGTCAGCAGGCGTGATGTTTTTCTGTGTGATTTGCTACTGTGCATGGTCAGTACTGAAGAGCATGCAGGGACGACCCACTAAGGTCATAGCATAACTCCAGAGCTTGCACTCTGAGGGGTGTATAGAGGGAGGGAAGGGCTGGAAGTACAGTAAGGGCATACAGGTAACTTGGTTGGATAACTATCCAATGGCTGAGAATGATAATTGGAGTATTAGTGGCAACTGAGTACACTTAACAATATGTAACCTTCCAGAGTGTATTACTTGTATAAGAGTTACATTATGCCATAAATTTCCTTTATTCAGGTGCCTCTGATTACCAATCTTGCCAGTCAGTGATTTATTGAAGATTATAAAGTAATTGCACACATAATATACTGTCAATTAGCTATTCAATATAGTTTTCTACAACTATGATAGAAATGATGATTTATCATAAAAAAAGAACATCCACATTGTATTGTATTCTTCTTCTCAGCATGAAAAACATACTATTGCCAAGTCTGTGACCAATGGCACTGTGCTGCCACATTATTTTTTAACCATGAAAAGTGTTAGTGTACTGAGGTTTGAAAACCTTCGTTTAGATAGGAGGAGAGTGAAGCACTCTGTAAATCCAATGGTGTCTCGTGGCACAATGGTAAAGCTGATAAGGCTTTATGGTTTGTAAAAAGTCATTGGTAATAGATAAACTAGCAGATGTTTAAAATGTCTCTGGGCCAGATTTACTAAACTGTAGGTTTGGAAAAGTGGAAATGCTGCCCATAGCAACTAATCAGATTCTAGCTCTCACTTTCCTATTACATACTAGAGAATGTCAGCTGGATTCTGATGTTGCTATGGGCAACATCTCCACTTTTCCAAACCCGCAGCTTAGTAAATCTGGCCCTTCATCTTTATTCAAGAAGTATATGCCTTACTAAATCTAGCTCCTCACATCAAATTCCTTCACATGAGACATGAGTAATCTTATTATTGGGTATTGATATTTGCATGTAAAAGTGAAAGCCTGCTGCTTTTAAAACTATAGTGAAATGTAACAGGTAAGTAAGGTAAGTTTATTTATTTGCAATGTACTTTAGAACGAATGTTATATTGAAAGCTATATTTTAGTGTATGAAACTGCAGACACATTTGAGGTTGACAGATTGGTCACATAATTGGACACTAAAGTGACAAAAAACTGGCATCTTCTGCTAGCACTACAATGGGATGCATATATTGGTATAGTAACGTATTTGGTATACAGCATACACATATTTTGTAATATAGAGATAAACAATCAGCCAGAATAACCTACAAAACACAGGACCCGATTCAGATCCCGGCATACATTCCATGTGTCCATATTTCCGTAAGTCAACATGGAAGAGGAGAGTGAACTCCCCATCACTCCCCTCTATCGTGCAGACACACTTAGTGACTTACACTGCCATAAGGCAGCCTTAGATCACGAGAGCAGATCAGCATTTCATTTAACTGCTGATCTTCTTGTAAGTCCCTATACACTCCCTTAATGTAAAATTAAAATGCCCCAACCAACTTAGTGCACTGAGGGGAAGATCAGCCCCTTTGTTCTCAAATCCTATTGTATGGAAACTAGTTCCATGCAATAGGTGTTATGTGCAGAAATTGCACTTAACATCTACGCCCTCCCCTCCAGACACCCGACTTACACACTTTTCGTGCGTCAATGGGGTGTCATTATGAAGTTATGATCTGATACTAAAATAATTCATAATCCTGAGAAGACCAACATCAGGCACAATGTGACAACTGTCACCTTTTCTCTCTATAGTCTATAGGGCAGTACAGTGGCTCAGTGAGTAGCACTTGTGTCTCACCTAGGTCATGAGTTTGATTCCTGGACTAAGCCTTATCTGTGTAGAGTTTATATGTTCTCCCTGTGTCTGCATGGGTTTCCTCCAGGTGCTCCAGTTTCCTTCTACACCCCAAAAACATACTGTTTAATTGGCTGCTGAATAAATTAGCCCTAGTCTATGTGAGTATATATGTGTTAAGGAAGTTTTCTTACCTGTTTAAGATAACATCTATTTATTTGAGATGAATGTCTAGTTATCATATATGTGAAACTGTAATCGAACCTGGAACAAACCATTTCTTTACTGCTGCTGATATTCAAAAGTCAAGAATCACACATACTGTTAAAACCAATCTTAATGTGTGTTAACATATACATCTCACCTGAGTCACATGAATAACTGAATTTTCTCAACTCCATTTCTGAGTGAGGGGTAAACCTGACTTTTAATTTAGGCACTGGCGAGTCTTTCACCCAGCCTGCAACACAACACTGGCTGCTGAGTGAATCTTTGCTTCCCTGAAAGCTGGTCACATCTGAACACACGAACTCCGAGTTCTGTTTCAATAGCTTTAATTCCTCCGTATGCTGACTGGAAGAGCAAGAATCTTTAATAAGTAATGATGAAACATCAACCTTCATAGCAATATCCTGATATCCGTCATCAAGAATATCCCCTTGAGTACTAGAGATGTCCCCTTTATTTAGAGATTTGTCTTCTGTGTTGGGTATATGATTAATGTCATGCTGAGGAGCACTCTCTTGGTGCTGCTTAGATTTATCTGTCCCTGATGTTTGATCTTCATTTCCTTGCTGGTCTCTAGTTTTCTCTTGCAGGTCCTCCTCCATGGAAATTGTAGGTTGTGGTGCGTCATACTCAGCAATATAAGGCTTTATATCAATAACTGGAGTTCCTTGTATTATATCAATACCAGATAGATAGAGTGTGCCACCTGTAAAAGATTATTTGTATTCTCTTATTCAACTGTTAAATCAACTACAGAAAATTATTTGTAAATAGTGACTCAATATGTGTGACAAATACTATAATATAAATAAATCTGGTATGAAATGTTGACATTAAATATGGCGACAGGTCAAATGGTTGACAGATTTTGTTAATATTTTTTTTTTGTAACATCTGTAAACTTAATGTAATGCTGGCAGCTTGTAAAACAAAGATTCAGAAATGTAATCATATATACATATGTGACGTATATGTAATACTAACATAAGACTCAACTGACAACATTTTGACCTGTCGAAATAGCAACCGGCAAGGAAATAAACAAATACAGACTGATGCATTAACGTAACCCTTTGCTACGTGTACACGTGAAATCCCTTTATAAGATCACTCACATTGGAAAATAAAATAAAAAAGGCTGAGTCTGTGAAGCACATACAATACTAGACAAACAGGCAAGAACTTGCCATAGTACATTAATTTAACATTACCTTCAACTTTCTCAAGCTTGGCCAGAGTTAGCCCGATAGCATTGGGACGATGAGGACTTCGTGTTGAGAACACTCCAGTTTTTGCCCCATTGAGTCTAGGCGGTTGAACTTTTGCCTTGCAACTCAAATGCCCATTTTTATGAAAAATAAACAAAATCCTAAGAAATAAAGCAAGTTACAGTGTTAACTCAAAATAAATATTATTACAGTTACACAAAACATGTATAACTATTATTTTAATTTCTCTAAGTAGTAGGTAGAGGATCATCATTGTTAGTGAGCACAATAGAGCATAGACACTTAATTTGATATACTTATGTTAATAAAATTGGGTCAGATCTTAACCTACGTACGCTAGCGATTTTATGCCAGCTGCTGACGTAAAATCGCCTATTTGTATTTACTGCACATGCGCAAGGCAGATGTTACGCCACGTAACTCTTAACGTACGAAATTACGAACAACGGGGCGGGGGCATCTATACGACACCCGTAGTTATGCTTTTTAGATGGAGGTAGGCTTTTACATTGTACAGCCTGATTAGGCCGTTACGTACGTGAATCCATTAAGTACGTCAGTACTTACGCTTTGAAAAGTTAAGGTAGGGTTTGGGAAGTGTAAAACGATCATAGTACGTACGAGCGAGGGGTGTGCCTAGATTATACGATAGCGTAAATTAGCTATGCAATCTAACGCAACAAGCCTAAGTCTGCATCTACCCCATTGACATGAGATTCATCACTTTCATCATGGGATAGGATTTACTTTTTGTTTCATTGTAAAAATTACTAACATTAAAGGAGTGAAAACCCTTCTATTTCTTTTTATATTTCTACTTTACATTTATGTTAAACTTTTAAAATGCTGTCAATGTAGGCATGTATTTCCAATTTTATGTTATTTTAACATTATAAGAATATCTTTATTTGGAAATTGTGACATACTTTGAAAGTTATATTCTCCTGTCATGGGCTGCATGGTGGTTCAGTGATTAGCACTTGTGTGTCACAGCGCTGAGGTCATGAGTTTGTATGTTCTCCCTGTGTCTACGTGGGTTTCCTCGGCGTACTCCGTTTTACTCCCACACTCCATAAACATGCTGGTAGGTTCATTTTCTGCAGACTAACTTTAGTCTCTGTGTATGTATGTGTTAGGGAACTTAGAATGTAGCTCCAATGGGACAGGGACTGATGGGAATGTGAAATATTCTCTTTAAAGTGTTATAATCTGATGGTGCTATATAAATACCTGTTAATAAATAAATAATGCTTGGTTTTTTGCTTTATTTTTACACTGCAATTTTGACATGAACTAGAACAAGCTGCTTCTAAGTCAGTACATTTTAAAATGAAGTCCTGCAGGTTAAATCAACCTCATTGCCTCTCTAATATACTTTTCACATCACACCAAAAAAAAACAGGTTTTTGCCATTAGACCCGGGTTAGGGCTAAAATAACTCGGTTTGAGGTGTGATGTGAAAGGTCCCAGGTCCTCTTTCCGGGTCTAATGACACAAGAATTTGACCCTGGAAAAAAGAAGGGTTTTTCCCAGGTTTGATACAGGCAGGGTTTTAGGGCCTGATCCAGAGGTACGCCGATGCGCTGTGCTTACTAAAGCACAGCGTATCGGCGTTCACTTACCTTGACACTCCCCCTGTGCGGGCATATGGCCCCTTCCTTACGCCGGCTGAAGGCTACCCTAACTTGCGCAGATCGGCTGAAAAGCCGATCTTACGCTTACGCCTGCCGTCCTAGCGACGGCGGGCGTACCTCTGGATCAGGCCCTTAGTGTATAAGGTGTGACCAGGGTTTCTCAATTCAATTGTTGCAGACCCATCAATAAATGCTTAGTATTATTAAATACAGTTGTGATAACTCACCATACATGGGAGAATTGTTGCAGACCTATTAATGAATGCTCAGGGTTATTAAAAACACTTTTGCTTATTCTTAAACAGCCACGGGACAACCTGCAAACAGACGGTTGTCTAGGTGTACCATTTTTAGCTGTGAAACAGGATTCAATGTATCCAATTGGTTGGGTTAGCACATGACCTGTTCAAAACAGAAAATATCTTAAATTTATATTTTTTAAAGGTTACCTACAAATTACTTACATACTGTATTGCTGTCTGCTATAGTCTCCTGATTAACTGACCACTTTGTTAACGACATTTCCAGCTTAAGGCCTCCTACATACATAAATTTGTAAACTATATGAAATGCAAGCACATGGCAAAGACCTCAAAACAGATTAGGAAAGGTTCTAAATATAAAAGGTTGTGGTATTATCTGCAGCAATCAATAATATTCTAGCTATTTTTTTAAGCACATAAATAATAATGTCAAGAAGAAAAAAAGGAAGCGCTAGGATATCTAACCATTAAATAGTCTCGACAGGTTATGAAACTAATTTATTATCCACATAAAAAATATGGTAATGATAAATATACAATAATCAATTAAAATAATAAACATGAATCACAAGTTGGATTTCGTCATGAACTTGTGATACCACCGTGGAGAATCATCTCCAGACGGCTAGTGCCCCACACGTTAGTTCCACCTATTATCAATATTTGTGCCTTATTATTGGTGCCTTTTCAAACTGGCACATCACGTTGGACTCTGAGACTATCCTAACATCAAGGATTGCCACTGTTGGAAGTATCCAGTGCGATACAGTTAACTTTTTATTTACTATTTGGTGCTAGAGTGGATTTATAGGGGGAACCCTTATATTTAGCCCATCTAATACTTACTAGGCTGCTACTAACTTTGCATGTTTATTATTTTAATTGATTATTGTATATTTATCATTACCATATTTTTAATGTGGATAATAAATTAGTTTCATAACCTGTCGAGACTATTTAATGGTTAGATATCCTAGCGCTTCCTTTTTTTCTTCTTGACATTTTCTTATACCAGACTGGCAGTGTCTGGAGGTTAAGCGCTCAGGAATCTCCCATATCCTCAGCCATTAACACCTAGCTCGAGTCTACCTTACCTTTCTAAATAAATAATAATACCTGGGACACTGAGTTTTTTTTATATCTACCAAAAGACCTTAAAATCAAAGAGAAAGCCACTAAAAAAGAAGCTTGGACCTTGGATGCTCAAAAGTTACATGCCTGCCTAAAGTGAACGGAAAATGGGCATACTCAAAACAAATGGACAATAACCCCCACCCCAAAAAAGTTTGCAAGTATGTAGCAATCAAATACTATTACATTCAAATTTTGTGGGAAAAGGGACTAATCTGTAACCAGAGAGTTAGAGCAAATCCCTGTATGTTACTATAATTTATGTACTGCCTTTGAAAATCGACATACATTTTTATCACGTTACACAGATTTTCTTTGGAAAAATATTTTTTATTGTGCCCGTAAATGATTTTAAGTGTCCAAAACTACAGTAAATTATATAAATAATACACACTTACAACGTTAATATCGAAAAATGCAAGCATTTGCATTTATGTATAGTTCAGCGATCGTAACATACAGTATGCACATGATAGCCCATACTAATGATGGCTGCCGCGGCCTATCACGCATGATGCACTGTCTAATCACTGATTGGTTACCTGTCTCTAACGAACACGTCATCATTTCTGCGCTTCTATTTTCACTGTTGTCCCGCGCTTTATTATCCATTTGATATCGTTCCCACCTGTGGCGTGTACAGCTAAAAGACAATCACAGTCACCGTGGCCAAATAGTACGCCTTTCCTATAATGTCAGATGGGTGATTGGTCCTGGCGAGCCATATATCACATGTAGGGTCATATGACTTTATTTACGTCATGAGACGTTTGTCCTGCCTCTTTCTCTTACGTTACTTTTAAGTATCAACAACAGAAACCTGTTCTCTTCATCAATATAGTGTGTGTTTACTGAGAGATATATAGAGATGAAATGCAACTTTCTCAGCTGTATTTGCGTGTTTCTTTTCTGAGCATATGGATTGGGTATACACATATTTTATCTGGATCAAACCTGCAATGTCTGTTGTCTCTGTAATTTGGAAACACTTTGTAACATTTAAATAGGTGACACAAATGAATATTGAAATGAAGAAGGAAGAAAGGAAAATGCACATGTCTGTTCAGGTTTATTGAGGTGCATTCATCACGATTTGCAGACCAATTTCTCATTTTAGCAGATTTTTCGGTTTTAGCATCAAGTGATAACCTGTTTTCAACCCTCAGTTTTGTCATTTATTCCTAGGTTGTACAATAGATGAACTGTGTTGAGTCATTTTAGGTCACCAGTTGTATCCCTGGTAACTTCTGTTATGTTTTGTTTCCTTTGTAATGGTTGTTTGTAGTACCCTAATTATTTTGCAGCTGTGGCAATCTCAACTCATTTTCAACAGCCTTGTTCTCTTTTGTTATCACGTTTTGTAGATCTTTCTGTCTTCATATGATACCTCTGTAGAATCTCCTTTGATGCTGGTATGATGTGAGTATTACCAGAGAAGGCTTACCAGAGTGCTATGCAATTGCATCTATCTTTTTTTTTTATTTAAAACATAACCCAGCACGTCCAAGAAAGGTTTAACCAGTTTTTCTCTCCTGTGCATTACTGCATAGATTAGAGCGTTTTGATATTCTTATCAAAGGGATGCAGCTGTGCTCTGTGTTGCAGTAGTAGCCTAACTGGTCTGAAGGCCCAATTCTCCATCAGAAAGACAACAATTATTAACTCTGTTCTTCCTTTCTTGTCCCTGATGTTTAAGTCTGTATTTGACTCCTTAAGGTTTCTTAGAAGATTAAAATCACAATTTGTAAGTGCCTTGTTTATATTGAATATAGGTCGAATTTTTGGCAAGTCAATACAGATAATTATCGATGCTAAATATGCTGCTATCTTTTGCAGCCCACTTCAGTAAAAGTGTCCTGTTGAACAGGTGACACAGTGAGAGTTACAGTTACTTGATAATAATATAATTGGACAAGATCCAGAACTAAGTCTGACAGAGGATTTACACAAGTCATTTGCATAAGTCCCCTATCTTGGAACATCAGTGCATGCGTGCGCCAGATGTTCCACTAGCGCAGTGCTCCTCTGCCTTTTCTCACCCTTGGCACACCTAAGCCCTTCCCAGAATTCCACGGCACACCTAAGCCCTTCCCCAAAATTCCGTGGCCCACCAAAAGCATATATATATAAAAAAAACGGGAATAACTAAGTACATACACAGATATTACATTTAATTGTTATTTTTTATTTGATAAATAAAAAATCGCAGCTAATAACTTTTTTTTTTTTTCTTATAACTAATTTAACTATGTTAGCCCCCATTATGTGTCTGCAGCCTCCCCTGTAGTCCTCATTCATGTGTCTCTAGCCTCCCTAGTAGTCCCTTATTCGTGTGTCTCCAGCATTCCGCATTCATGTATCTGCAGCCTCCCCAGTATCCCCTTATTTCCTTAAGACAAGGTCTTCCAGTGCTTTTTCCCCGGTTGGAGGGGTTGCACCGCGGCAACTGGTTGAGGAGCACTGCCCTAGTGTACCTACAGATGTATGTTACTAAGACCAACCCTTCATTTACGAGTGCTGCATCTTTGCCATACAGGTGGGGATTGGCATTTCATTGAGGAGGTGAGGAAGCCCTGTTACGATTGATCTGTGTCCATATGTAATTATTAAGGTAGTCTTCTGGACACATAAGTGGTCTGCACTCCTCTTTATGCTGCATAACTAAAGACTCCCACACACACACAAAGCGTGCTGGGGTCTGGATCTAGCCCATTGATACTGTTGGGAGGAGTTTTGTTGAAAGTAAGAGCTCCATTTACTAAAAGTTAAAAACCCATGTTTCATATGAAAATGCTACTTTTTATGTGCATTTTATTCCTCACTGTTGCTGGATTCATTATGGAGTGGATTCACAACCCCAATTTTTTTCACTTATGTGCCTATTTTTCTGATTATGGCTACTACGCATGCGTCTTTAAAGATCGCCTGTACGCAATCTATGTAACGAAACGCTACATAGTTACTACGCATAGACAAGACATACAATACAATATGGTATCAGTGCTATCTGAAAAAATAAATGAGGAAAAGAGTTATGAGTAAACCCACACTGGCTGTAAAAAAAAAAAAATTTCTACCCCCTCAGTCCATGTCCAGAGACTGACGTGGTTGTACTCCTTGCAAATTCAATGCTTTTGTATATTGTCCTTCAAGGTTTAATGAGGGCAAATATGAAATATTTTTCTGCTAATAGTTAGAAGAGTTGAAGGGAGTAGAGATCATAAAGTCAAGACTTTTGCTTTTTCTTCCGTATCGGACCACAGAGTGTTTTCGGTTCTGTAGGGTGCGGCTTTGTCCTGTCACCCCAGATCCCCTAGTAGCACGTGTATTAGGCTCTCTCCTTCCTCCACCGTTTAGCGGGCAATAGTGTTCCAGGACACACATAGATAAAACTGAATATAAGTACTTCTCCAAGCACCAGCCAAGAAGTACTTTTATTCAGTTTTATCTATATGTGTATCCATCAATGGTAGATAGAAGGTCTGATCCGCATCGGGGTTCATTTACAGGAATACCATATTGTATTACATGCCTCTTTAATTTTATCAGTTTGTGAGTATAATTGACTATTATTTTCACTGTCAGCCAAAATAAAGTTGAACTGCATGATTAGGTGCTCTTGTGTCTATCTTCCATCCTTTGCATGACTTATGATCCGTGGACGTGAGAACGAGTCCTGGAACACTATTGCCCGCTAAATGGTGGAGGAAGGAGAGAGCCTAATACACGTGCTGTTACAGGATCTGTGGTGACAGGACAAATTCGCACACTACAGAGCCGAAAATGCTCTGTGGTCTGGACGATACGGAAGAAAAACCGAAAGTCTTGACTTTCTGATCTCTACTCCCGTCAACTCTTCTAACTATTAGCTGAAAAATCTTTCATATTTGCCCTCATTAAACCTTGAAGGACAATATACGAGAACATTGAGTTTGCAAGGAGTACAACCACGTCGGTCCCTGGACACGGACTGAGGGGGTAGAAATTGTTTACAGCCAGTGTGGGTTTATTCATACCTCTTTTCCTCTCATTTATTTATATAGATAGCGCTGATACCATATTGTATGTCTTGTCTATCTTGTTAAACTGTATCACGAAGTTTATACAATCAGTATTTAAGCTGCATATATCTGTTTCAAATAGCGCTGAACCTATACCTTTTTTGCTTTCTGTTTAGTTACTATGCATGCCTAGTAGCTATAATCGGAAAAGTAGGCACATAAATGAAAAAATTTGGCGTTGTGATTCAAGTCCTATATGTTTAGTGCTGCAGCGCTATATTACATAGTGATTATGACCACAATCCTTGCTAATTCCCAGCTTCATATTGTGGAATGCAATTTGAGTGGTACAGTCATGACTAACCAAGGCACAGAGTCTAACTGGTCCTTGTCTTCATTAGAGTCTCTGAGGGTACGGATAGGCTGGGCTGCTGACTTTCAGCAGGTTACAGCCCCTGGATGCCATTACTGATGGCTGTAAGAACAATGACACCCAGGAAACAGGAAAAACTTAGAACTTAAACTTTGGAGAATGGAATCACACTGGGAAATAGAGACAAGGTCGAAAATGCCTGAATGAACAAACAACATAAAACCAAGACAAACCACAGTCACGGAGGGAAAATTGCAGTAGAACTGGGAGGAATGAGGACGTGTGTGGGTCCCCGCTTAAAATGGCCCTATTTCGATAGGGCCATTTCCTCCCAGCCAGTTTCGAACTGGCTGGGATTTTGATTGCATATGCCTCGATGAGGCATAGCAATCGATCCATGGAACACAGAGATTTTGGTGCTACGAAAAGTAAGTAAAAAAGTCCCCCAATCCTTTCCCTAATTCTAACCCTAACCCGCCCTTCCTTGCAGCCTGACCCTAACCCTCCCTCCCCTGCAGCCTGAACCTAACCCTCCCAACCCTGTACGGAGAGGTTACTCACCTTTCCCTTGGTCCGGCGATTGTGGCGGAGGGATATTGGCGGTGGCGGTATCTCCAAATGAGAATGGGTGAAGTATGCCGATTGGCATACTCACCCATTCCGAAAACAAATTATAAAATGGTAAGTATTCGAAATAGGGACATCCAAAAAGTTACTTTTGGTGTCCCTGTTTTGCAAATGAGAAGTTCTAACCGGGGACTGCAACTGAATAAGGACTATGGGAAGGAACAGTAGACTGTAGCTGGAATGAAAGGAGAAATCCAGGAACAGAGAAACACGAGCAAGAACACACTCAGAACTTGCAGGAACAAAGTCACTAGCCAAAAGACTGAAAACAAGAACAGAAGAAGCACAGGGGAGCGAAACGCTATAGTTTACAGCATGGGGCAGCGTTACCAGTTCTTAAAGGAGGCTGCTGATCAGTTATTGGTCAGCATTCCCTCCAGCCTAGTTCTGAGATTGGAGAGGGGAGTGCACGCCCACTGGGGAAGTTGTTGGCCGCACTCCCACAGCATGCAGGAAGAGCATGCTGCCACTAATTTTTTGCTATGCTGGATGTACTTTGTGATGCTTGTTGAATAGTTTCTGAAAGCGTTATTAAATCCTTTTGATGGATACTAAAATAGAATATAAAATCATTTTTACAATTGGTTAATCATGAAAACCCAGGGTGTGCTGCACAAATCAGAGGAAACGGATCAATAGGATGCTTTAGATTTATTACAGGACTGCGTTGTGGACTAAAGCAAATAAATGCAGGTAATGGATTCCAGGTAAGGTTTACAGACATAAGGTAACAGATAAAGATAACAGACACTGGTAGATAATACAATAAACAATGATATATAAATTGGCAACCTAAATGAGCAAGAAGTGTACCAGTAAGGTCCAAACAACAGGCAAGACAAAACTAATCAACAAGAGAACATCTCAGTAAAACTAGCAGATCACAATAACCAGCACTCTGATCAGTAAGGTGCTGATAGATAAATTCAAAAGCTGGTGTTAGCTAATCATCACATAAGTCTACTAATGACAGAAGGGGGCTGAAATTGTCCACATGTGATATCTTTGGCATTATTATTGTACGTTAGCGAAGATGGGGCAATGTGGTTATGTAAATAAAAAAAATACAAAAAAAAGGTATAGGTTGTCACTTTGTTGATGGATTAAATACATTGATGACAAAAATTTTGTAATGTACCAACACTGTCTCATTTCATTTTTCCTAACATCAAAAGCATTACTAGTATCCATAATTTCATATAGCATACTTTTTTAAAACTGTATTATATAAACATGAATGGAGGTTCTAATAGATATTTAATAATACATTGAATTAATATATAATGAATGTCCTCCTTTGCAGAAATCAGTTAGGACCGGATTCAGAGTTGCATGTGGGTGCGAGACGGATGCGCACATAAAAATTAACACCGGGGGGGCGTGTCCTGACTCTCAGGGCCTCATTCATTAAACACGATTTTTGCAAAATTGTGTGATTTGGAGCTAAAAAATCACCAAAGTGGATTCATTAAGCTCCAAATCACACGATTTTAGTGTGATTTGGAATCGCGTGTGTTAAAATCGCGGTCCCGATTTTTTTTCATTACAAACATACAAAGTTTGTAATTCATTAAAGACGATTTCACTGAATCGCAGTGAAATCGCCTTTAAATCACAAAAAATAAAATCGCAGCCAGAAAGGTGCGATTTCATTTTTTGAGCCGATCGCGACCACCAAAAACACATGTCCGTAAAACAGACATGTGTTTTTGTGTGTGTAAAAACCTAAGTGCTGCAAGCTGTAGCCATGCTGTACTGATGGAACTACAGGGATCAGCAAAGGTGAGCCTTGTAATTCTATCAGCACAACATGGTTACACTTGCAATCATGCAGCGCTGCGTGTACGGTGTAAAAAAAAAAAACCCGCAAGACATACATTAACCCCTACATTGCTAAACCAAAGTATGCATGTAAAAAATATGTTTTCCTAACTAACAAGGTCCCCTACATGAGTGCACTTACCTTCGGTGGTCGTCTCTCCTAATGTAAGTGAAGTGTGTGCAATGTATCGTGTGTATAAAATATAAAAAAACATTTTTACACTCACCATTTGATGTCCGCATCTTGGGAAGCCTTCAAATGTTCTTTTACAGATGTCTTCTATTCTTTTCTTGCAGCTTGGTTAATCTTCTCCTGTTGACACGCAGCAGATCTTCTTTCCTACATCACGGCATCTTCTTCGGACGATCCGGTCACTAGGGGGCGCTGTTTTTATACTGCAGGTGACATCAGAAACAGTAGAGGACTGACGTCATCTGTAGTATAAAAATAGTGCCCCCTAGCGACCTGATCGTCATAAGAAGATGCCGCGATGTAAAATCGTATAAAAAAATCGTCTTTTATGAATGAGGCCCTCAGAGCGAGTGGACGTGTGATAGCTAAGGTCTGCCGCAATTTGGCCCAAAATCTATTTTTTTTTTCTCCCTTTTCCTGTCTACCTACCCAAAATAACCTTATAGTCTCTCCTTACCCTTCACCGGAGCCCTGGTCTTTGCGGAAGAGCTGCAAACTTGTGGCCTCGCCACGTGGTGAACCGCACCAGGTCTTTGGAGCCCTGCTGTGTGACGGCCTGAGCTGACGGGAAGCGACTGCGGAGGCTTGTTCCGGGGAACTCCTGGTCCAGTGCTCAAGTCTGGCCTGATCTCTCCCTGACACTTGGGTGGTCTCCACTTAGAAAATATCTGCGTTGGATGGCTCTCTGAACTCCGGGGCAGGACCAGCGGCGAAATATAGCGCCTCAGACGTCCATCCTCCCACTTCCATGGCTGGAGGCTCCCTGGCCTCAGTTAAGGAGTGGTCCCCCTGACCTGGTGCCCTTCTGGTCATCCTATCTGCTCACCATACACCAGCAGACCCTGGATCGCCTGTCCTTGGGACAAACAGTTGTGGCAGTGCTTGGGGGTTGTCCCTGGGGGGGAGATTCTTGGTGGTGTGTCTAATTGCTGCTCCTCTGAGCCCTGAGTCGCCTGGAGAATCCAGTCCCTTGCATCTTTGGATGCACAACTGCAAAACTTGCTAGGAAGCCTCTTGCCAATCTGTTTACCAGCTCTTAATCCCCAGAGTAGCTCCGTCTGGGCTGCAATCAAGTACCAGCTATTCCCCTCTCTACCACAAGAGGGAGCAAACGCATTGGAAATACTGCTTTCTGACACAGCACAGTGAATCCCTCAGCTCTCCATACCCTGCCAATATCCCCTGCCCTTGAACTTTTCCCCTGAATTTTTTTTTTTGGGGTGGTTTTTGCTTGATTTATAATTTTAATTGCCACAACTGTTCAAGCTACATTTGGATACTTATTACTTGCACATCTCTCTGATACCCGTTCCACCGGCAGAGCTATAATGTGAATTTCCTATTCTACATCATCTGGTGACTTATGATTAGCTAAAACTAAGCTACGCTTCAGATAAAGTGTCTTCATTGTTCACTTGCAGTGTGCAATTGTTCTCTCCCTCGTTATATTTCTCTGGGCTACTCCAGTGCCATACCTCTGAAAAAAGCAAAACCCTCGCCCCTCCAACCACCTGTCAGATATCCGACTCACTCACCAATCCCCCACGCTTCTCAACCATCACTTACTATGGAAGCTTCTAATAAATCCTCTCCCCTGGTACCCTCGCAGGCTTCTTCTCAAACAACTGATTTGGAAGAGAACCTGGACTCTGATTATCCGCTAACCATGAAATCTATGCAACAAACGCTGCTGGCACTACATGCCGATATTCTGACCTCAAAACCTCACTCCTGGAAATCAGAGTGGATGTTACAGAGCTCGGTGAGCGAACCGACCAACTTGAAGTTAAAATGGGCGAGCTGGTTAATTCTCACAATGGCCTAATTGACTCTCAAGATGCCCACCAAAAGGAAGTTTATTCCCTTAAACTTAAAATCATCGACCTAGAAGACCGTGCTCAGAGAAATAATATCAAAATTAGAGGAGTCCCGGAGTCTGTGCCTAACCAAGACCTCCCGGTCTATGTGAAAGATCTCTTCCATGTTACATGCTGCATATGGCAGCAGCATGTAATCATGTCTTTGTGCTTTAGTAATGAATTCCGGTCCTGTTTTTCCATGCAGCTTTTCCTCCTTGCTAGGGAACCTGCTTAATTATCCTGAAGCTGGGATTACCTTAGCCTTCCTTGTCATGTGCTATCTACGGCTCACCCTTTATTTACCTGCCACCTGTAAGCCTCTCTGCCAATCATAGCTTTCAGCTTTCTGATCCATAGCTTTTAGCTTACTGCTCCAGTGTCTCTGTCTGTCCTGCCTGCAGTTCGTGATCCCAGCAGTACCTGCATCTCTGCTCCTGCAATCCTGACTTGTCTACCTTGCATCACTGCACCACTGATCCCAGCAGTACCTGCATCTCTGCTCCTGCAAACCTGACCTGTCTACCTTGCATCGCTGCACCACTGATCCCAGCAGTACCTGTATCTCTGTTCCTGCAATCCTGCAACCTTGACATGTCTACCTAGCACCTGGTTCAAGCCGCTGTTGCTATACAGTTTAACCTGTCTGCTACATTCCACTCAAGTCTGCCTAGCATCTGGTTCAAGCCGCTATTGCTATACAGTTTACCTTGCCTGTTATTTGATTATTCTCACCCGTTTATTACCTGGATTCTGTTACCTGCAATAAACCTCTTTCCTTTCACATTGGTTTCAGTATTCCTTGTACCTTACTGCAGGTAATTATAACATTATGACCGGCCAATACATAGGCCTCATGGATTCCGCTACCACTGAGAGGCCAAAATTTCTTCAGTCAAGTATGGACTTGTTAGTGGTATCTCCACCCAGTGTGGATGTCCAGTTCCTGCAGTCACTCCACTCCGTAGTTTTGTTACTCCGATTCCAACTCTCCCAAGTTTTGTTTCTGTTACTTGGTGTGCTGCAAAGACTGTCAAGTCCAGAAAATCTGGTGCTTACTCCGAATGACTTCCATGGTTCAGTACATACCAACTCTTCTCCAAGGCCATCTGGTACACCCGACCAGGGACTATCTTCTTGGTGCCTCCTACTCCAGCAACTGTCCGGCCTAGGGAAAAAAATTCTTGTTTACGGAGGATTCCTATCCTGTCGCCAGCAAATTTTCTAATCTCAGCCTGGATAGGTCGCGAGCCTGGCGATTCCAAGGTTCTTCCGCAAGTGAACATCAGTTTCAGAGGTAGTCATCATCCACCACTCTCTCTGGAGGAGCGCCAATATAGAATGGCTCACAGACTTTGTTTAATACAGGATGGATTACAGACTGTGTCTCTACTGTGCTAGTACTGAACAGGCCCAGGCATCTACCTCTTGGGAATCGGATGTCAAGTCACGTAATCCCAGACGGGGTCCCAAATCATGTAATCCCAGGCGGGGTCCCAAGTCACGTAACCCCAGACGGGGTCCCATGTCATGTAACCCCAGACGGGGTCCCAAGTCACGTAACCCAAGGTGTGGTCTCTAGTAAGAGAATTTTAAGAGAGGCTTCAAGTGCTGCCGAGCCCGAGGTGCCTCACAGCGCTGCCCAGCCAGAAGCGCCTCACAGCGCTACCCAGCCAGAAGCACCTCACAGCGCTGCCCAGCCAGAAGCTCCTCACAGCGCTGCCCAGCCAGAAGTGCCTCACCATGCTTCCAAGGCCAAGCTGCCACACAGAGCTGCCTGCCCGAGGCCACCAACCTGAGTGCCTCCTGTCCAGCCTCCAGTCCAAACCATGCTGTTCCTGTGGGGGGTGCTTGTTCTGCCACATCCACAGAACCTGCACCTGCTGTGTCCATAGCACCGACAATTTCAAGTCCTGAGCTCGCTCCTCAGACTGAGGAAACCATCTTTAAGGAACATCATTTCTTTGATGGGGACTTAACACAATTTAATGCCTTAGTGGAAATAATGGCGAACAGGGTGCAGGTTCCACAGGTTGGACTGAAAAGGACATGATAGGTGCATTACTCATGCGGTTTAGGGAGGAGCCCTTAATTTGGGCAGGACAATTTGTAAGGACTCAACTTGTTTATTACCTGGATTCTGTTACCTGCAATAAACCTCTTTCCTTTCACATTGTTTTCAGTATTCCTTGTACCTTGCCGCAGGTATTCATAACATTCCACAAGTTGCTACCTGACGCCTCTGAGGCTGACCTGTTACTGGACAGAGTTCACCGTCTTCCCAAATCAGAGTTGGCTCCTCCATCTCAACCCTGAGACGTCCTTAGGAGGGTTCATTTATTTCATATCAAGGAGAACATACTACGGGCAGCGCGCAACGCTGAAGGATTGGATCTCTTGCATGATTTACAGCTTTTTTCCTCATCTTTCTGGTGCCACGCTCAACCGGTGAAGGGAACTGCGTCCTATTACAACTGCTCTACGTGCTTAAGGAATTCCGTACTGCTGGGGATTCCCTGTAAAGCTTCTGGTGCGCCATTCTAATAACCTTCATGTCATCTCTTCAGTAGAAGAAGGTCTGCTTCTTCTGTCTGCTTTGAATGTCCCGGTTCAAGTTCGAAGCCAACTTGCCTGACTCCTCTTCAGCCTGATTGGATTCAAGTTGGAGAGACTCAATAGTGCTTTGTGAGTCACTGAATTTCTCATTAGACCCATGCCCTTCTCTAGACATATTTGGTTGTTATCTAGCGTTGCATTTGCTAGTATTTAATTAAGACAAAATGTTGTAGGTTTTTGTATTAATCCTAGTTACCATTCTTAATGTGCTTATATGCAAAAGTTTAGGTTTTTCAGACCGTCTACTGTTAAATATAGTGGTTGAAGTACAAAGGACTGAATTCAGACCCCCGCGCTTTTTCCGTGCGTGCGGGGGTCTGTAATTACGCGAGCGAGAAGGGAGTGCGCACCCCCTGTCACTCCCTTTTCGCGTGCGGGCCTTACGCTGCCATAAGCCTGCCTTAAATGTAGCGTGCGGATCAGCGGTCCATATGACTGATGATCCGCTAAGGTGTGGGAGCCACCTCCCACACTGAACACTTAACATGCTTTCTCCCGCCCACTTTAGCGGGCGGAAGGGAAGCACATCCCATTTCTTCGGAAATGGGCTCGGACGGGACAAAGTTCCGTTCGATTGTTGATACGTTAGGGTTACTATAGTAACCCTAGCGTAACATCTGGATGGCGCATGCACCCTCCAGTTAAGTCAGGTGACTTACGCACCTAACATTACTAAATGTGAATCCAGTCCATAGTTTTCTTTGTGAATTTGATATGTCTTCCGGGATTGAGTTTTTGAGTGTTAGTTCAGTGGGTCTTACATTTTTGCTTAGATACTTTGGGGTAGATCCAGAACTACATTTGCCGTACATTTACTCGCGTAGCGTATTTACGCACGCGTACTTTCTATACACTCCCCTAGGCACACCCCTTGAATGTACGTATTTTGTCAAGATATGCTTTTCAAACCCTACCTTAACTTTTGCCAACGTAACCACAGTGATCCGCACACGTACGTATGGGCAACACGTATTTACGCAGCTAAGCACGCCCATACTGTACACTTTAAATACAAACCCTCGACTACTTAACGTATTTCAGACGTATTTTGGACTCACGTAAACTTGGCACGCCCACACGTAAGTATTTATGTGACACATACGTGAATGGCCCATACGTTCACAATTACTCTACGTTACTGAGCGTATTTTCTATGGTGCGCATGCGCAGTACTTACCAAAAGACGATTTTACGTCTCAGCCACGAGTAAATTCGCTCACAAGCGTTGTTCTGGATCTGGCCCTTTGTCTGTTTGTTATTGATATATATGTTCATGTTCTACACATAGTATGCTATTGCTCTTGTTAGGACCTCAGGGATGTATGTTCGCCTAAGTAGGTTCACCCCCACAATGTTAGTGTTGCCACACTGTCCTATGTGGCTCCCAGGTTTTTCCCGACTCCTAAACTTTTTTCCTCGTTCCTCTGCTATGCGCTGTTTTAGTACCCAATGGCACTCCTCTCTCTCCGAGGATAGTTTCCCTACTACTTCCTGTTCAGCATTCTAGGAAGCATCTCCTAATCATTGCCCAACCTGGTAGCTATGGTTAAGTTTTTATCACTAAATGTAAAGGGGTTGAATTCCCCCTCTAAAAGACGTTTGACATTGGCATCCTTCCACTCACATAGAGCTGATATAGTGGCTCTCCAAGAAACACACTTCCTCTGTAGATCCCCTCCAAAGTTCTCTAATCATAACTACCCCACCTGTGTCACTACAAATGGCCCATTTAAAAAAAAAAATGGGGTAGCTATATTGATCCATTCCAGGGTCCAATTTGAACTCCTATCACAAACATTAGATAAAAATGGGAGATATATTATCATTATAGGCACACTTGATTCTCGCTGGGTTACCATAGTCTCTCTCTATGCCCCTAATATGCATCAATTACCATTCCTCCACATTCTATTGGATCAAATTCAAACCCTTAGAAAAGGTCATCTTATACTCTTGGGAGATTTTAATTTGGTTCCCGATTGTAAGTTAGACAGAACCCATTTGGCAGTAGATAATTGTAGAATACGGGAGTCCCAATCAATAGCCTAGCCCTTACAAAACTAATACAGGAATTTGACCTCTTTGATGTGTGGAGGGTACTGCACCCTGGAGAAAGAGATTACTCTTTTTTATTCAGCCCCCCACAAAACATATTCTCGTATAGATTTAATTCTTACTGACAAATAGACCCTCCAGCACTCGATATCTGCAGACATCCTTACTAGAATATGGTTGGACCACGCCCCTATAGTTTGGAGTTGGGATACTCAGAAATGGGTTCCTCCCCCACGCCCGTGGTTATATTCTTACTGATCTTCCAGCCAAAGCTGAACTTAAGGAAGACCTGTCGGATTACTGGATTACTTATTACATAACTCCCCTGATCAAACTAACGTTTTTACCCACTGGTGTGCCTTAAAAGCGGTATTGACGGGTGTGATTATTAAAATAGGCTCTAAGATCCAACGCCTAAACTCTTTTGCTTTTGCACAACTGTTGCTGAAACTGTCGCAACTAGAAGCTAGTCATAAAAATTCCCCCTCTTCTCAAACTGCACTAGAGCTAGCTGATATTCGCAAAGAACTTCAACAAAAATTAGTTATTCGCTCTCAGGCGGCTTTTAAAAGAATCCAGCAAAAATTCTATTTGTCCACTAATAGGGCAGGTAGACTACTAGCCCATAAGCTCAGAACTCGCCAAGCCAAAACCCAAATGAAACATTTGGTATTTCCTATAGGCGAAAAAATTCTTAATCCACTGCACATAGTGAACCAATTTGCAAACTATCACTCCCTTCTCTACAACCTACACAGCGATACAGAATCATTTCAACCCACCCCAGAATTTATTGAGACGTTTCTGCAAGATATAACTGTCCCCCGTTTAAGTGTAGAAGACCTACTAACTTTCAACACCTCATGGTCCGTAACTGAAGTGAAGTCTGTCATTAAATCCCTCCCTAAAGGGAAAGCCCCAGGGCCGGATTAATTTATCTCCGCCTTCCACCAAGAATTTTCAGACCAAGTTGCCCCTTTACTAACTGCTTTGTTTAACAATGTTTTGAAAGAAGGATCCTATCCAGCAGAAATGCTAGCCGCTCAAATTGTGGCTTTACCAAAGCCAGGGAAAGATCCAACAATTCACCAAAATTATAAACCCATTGCTCTATTGAATGTCGATCTCAAAATTGATGCTAAACTTTTAGCCAACAGAATTGCCCCCCTTTTGACTACTCTAGTACACCCTGACCAAGTGGGATTCATTCTAAATCGATAGGCATCTGATACTACTAGACGTGTATTTGATTTTGTAGATTTATTGAATGCTAGAGGTCTTCAGGGGACCTTTCTCTCACTTGATGCAGAGAAGGCTTTTGATCGCCTACACTGGGGATATATGCAAAAAGTTCTTATTAAATTTGGTTTTAGAGGCCCAATCCTACACTCAATATTAGCACTGTATACAGCCCCTAGTGCCCGCATCTTCTCCAATGGTTTCCTGAATAAATTGTTTCCTATTAAAAATGGCACTTGTCAGGGTTGTCCCCTCTACCCATTAATTTTTGCTATGACAATGGAACCATTAGCTCAAACAATTAGATCCTCTCCCCTGTTCCCTGTCTTTTCGCTAATGATGTGTTCCTGTTTGTATCTGACCTCGCTTCCTCTCTTCCTGCCCTACAGTCTATCTTAACAGCTATTTTCCGGGCCTCCTACTATAAATTGAATGCCCCCAAAACAGAAGCCCTTCCTATTAATATTTCTCCTGCATTAGTCAAAGGATTTCAGGCAGTGTATCCATATATATGGAAGAAAGACTCCCTTTCTTACCTAGGAATTTCAATCCCTTCGCATGTCTCCAAGGTGCTTGACAGTAACTGTGTCCCTTTAATTGATCAGCTTGCTCAACTTACTGGGGCTGGATGCAAAATGAGGTCTCATGGCTGGGGGGTATAGCTACTTTTAACATGTCTGTTCTGCCTAAAATTCTCTATTTCTTTCGGACAATCCCTTACTCTCTTCCCTCCATCCACCTCAACAAGTTGCGCACCCTTATGACTGCATATGTCTGTCGAAAGCGTCCCCCAAGAATAGCTAGATTCAAACTCTATCTCGGAGTGCGGGAGGGGGACTCCTGCCTGACCTAGCTAGATATCATCAAGCGTGTGTGTTGGCCCAACTTCAAGACTGGTCCCTTCCCCCAGGTGTTAAAGTCTGGATTGACCTAGAACAAAGCACCAATTTATACTTCCTGCTATCTGATCTATTATGGACGCCTCAGCCGCTAAGACCTTCGGGCTCTCCCTCTCAAGTATTTCACACAGTCTTAATGTATGGAATAGTTCTGTGGTTGCTAACAGATTATTCCCATTCCCCTCTTCTAATGTTTCTTTAATTGCACTCAGCTGATTCCTGATTCCAATTTTGGAATATGGACTACCCATCTTATGGCCTTCTACCCTTCCCTGAACTCCAAAACAAATTTGATCTACCCTCGACAGAACACTATAGATACCTACAACTGTCTCATTGGGGGGCCTCAATTAATCATAGAGGCGGGCCAATCTCGCTAAACCCTGAACCATTTTTCAGTAGATTAACCGAACCCTTGGGTAAGGGATATATATCCTTTTGGATTCTAGCTTTGGAGAACCCCCCTAAACTTCAGACCCAACTAGCCTAGCAGCAAGACTGAAAAATTGTACTATCAGACTCTCAATGGGAACATATCTTTGCACTCGCCTTCCGACACTCCAATTGTATTTATCACACAGAAAGACAACTTAAGCTATTACATCGCCTATATTTAACCCCAGCCCGGCTTCACAAAAATTGGCCCAATCAATCTAAGCTCTGTTGGCACCTCTGTGGGGAGGTGGGAGGCATATAACACATATTCTGGGAGTGCCCGTAATTCAACCATTTTGGAAGGAAATAGCAGATTTAATAAAAGAAGTTTGTAGAATTGACTTCTCGCTATTGCCCGAATGTGCCCTGCTCCACCTCTACCCCCCTACCTTGGATTGCACCTATATTATAGGCCATATCCTCTTAGCGGCTAAAACCTTGATTGGACAATTCTGGAAATCCCAAACCATCCCAACTATCCCTAAGGTTATCGCAAAGGTTTCTTTCTGCCATTCTATGGAGACGTTGGATGTCCCATATTCATCTAAATCTACTTCTCCTTTAATGATTTGGTTCAATTGGGCAGAATTTGTTGCGGGTATCCCCTGCCAAGATCCTGAACTTCCCTCTATTGGTATTAAGAACCCTGACAGTTCAGGCCCTGAAGGTCCAGAGCAATCCTGATGTTGGTTGATTTGCATTGATTTATGCTCTCCAATGATCCTCGGGAAACACCCCTCCCCCCTCTTCCTCTCCTACCTTTTGTTCCCTTTCCCCTTCAAGGTCTTAATATACTTGGTATTTTTTTTTTTCACATAATATATCGACATTGGTATTGGAGATGGACCTACGGGATATCTCACAACTTATTCAATTAACAAACTCTCTCTGGTTGTTTTGCTTTTGCTTCTATTTCTATGGCTTTACTATATGTGGGTCCATTCACAGTGCCATGATTTGATTTATGATTATGTATAATGTGAATTACGATTTCCTTTCCCCTTTTTATTTTCTGTACCCCTCTTATTATGCGAAAACTCAACAAAAATTTATTGTCTAAAAAAAAAAATAATAATTTAAGGGCAGTTCAGTGTTGCGCATATTTGCTAAAAAATGCATGTGTGAATCGCACGCATTCTGCTTTCGACAATGCATTGACGAAGCCCAACCATGCTTCCGTCTAATTAACAATTGAGTGGAATGTGTGCATGCAAGTCATAAGGACACATTTTGACGTGTGCATACATTTATTTCAAAGAAAGGTGGATGCGGAAATGCACAATGATTTATATATTTTTTTTATTTAAAATAAAATCTTTTACAAAAAATGTATGTTTTTTTAAAATGTAAAAAACCTTAATATTTAAATTGTGAACTATTTAGTAGTTATATGCGTTATGTAAATGTTAGAAACACTAATTTGTAATATTGTGTTTTAATTTACAGTATCCAACAACATACAAAAGAAATGTGACAATTTTTATGATTAGGAAAAATAAGATTTTTTTAACATGATAAAAAAAATATTATAAATGTTATAAAAAGGGCGTGTGCATGAAACAACTAAAAAAAACCTCACCTATGTTCAAATTCCTCACAGTATAAAATATTCCTGCAGATATCTGCTTCTTTGTTTGTTTGTATCTTTATTAATTAGTGTTTTAGCAGCTGTATTGCTGTTTTGTTAATGAGTCACGTGTCTGCCTCGAGGCATTTTCCAATTAAAAAACTGTTTTAAATACGCTTGCACCATGGGCAGGGCTGGTGCAAAGCAAAGTAGTAAGTGCGTGCAAACTGTCAATGCGGATGCGTGCAAATCAGCTTGTAAATGCTCCAAAAATATATTAACATATTCAAACATGCCCCTTTTTGCATACAAATAAACACGGATTCGCATGCGCCTGCTTTACAACCGACAATACGCTTCTTGCGCAGTGTGCAATTCCACTACACCTGTCTAAATTTTGCAAAGAACCCTGAACCCGGGCCTTAATTAGGATGAACAATAATTCATAAAATACCTTGGACATTTGTTAATTCGATTTAATAGAAGTCAAATGAACAGATGTTCAAATGCGAGTGGATGCATTTCTGCATTTCCTCTGTATCATATTTGTAGTCCTGTATGTTTTTTATACTGTAGCACTTATGCACGCGTTATTTATTTGACAGTTGCTATGACTACGGAGTCACGGCCGTGTCGTCACATCCGGCGCCCGTGTCTGGTGAGTCCTGGGCTGCGTGTGCCGCTGTCTGCAATGTGTACAGGGGGTGGTACTGGATGTAATGGGGTAAGTTATATATTTGTTCACTTTTTTATCACTTATCATGTATGTTCCCTGACGAAAGGTATTACACCTGAAACGTTGGAACCAAACTTTTGGTAGTGTCTTTATTTATCCGACTGCTGGTCGTTTGCTTGTATATGTTGTTGGATTTTTGCTGTCTTTGACCTGGTGCCAGAGCACGTTGAAACAACGTTGATTGCTCATATTGAGGAGTGCACGCAACATACACACCCATACAGTCAGGTCCATAAATATTGGGACATCGACACAATTCTCATATTTTGGGCTCTATACACCACCACAATGGATTTGAAATTAAACAAACAAGATGTGCTTTAACTGCAGACTTTCAGCTTTAATTTGAGGGTATGTACATCCAAATCAGGTGAACGGTGTAGGAATTACAACGGTTTCTATATGTGCCTCCCATTTTTGAAGGGACCAAAAGTAATGGGACAATCGACTCAAAAGCTATTTCATGGAC
>WWET01001511.1:267183-277759 GCA_011038615.1 Limnodynastes dumerilii | reverse complement strand
TGTGAACCCTCTATATTCACTCTTGTAAAGTCTTCTCTTGATTGTTGACTTTGACACATATACACCTACCTCCTGGAGAGTGTTCTTGATTTGTCCAACTGTTGTGAAGGGGTTTTTCTTCACCATGGAAAAAATTATTCTGTCATCCACCACAGTTGTTTTCCGTGGACTTCCGGGTCTTTTGGTGTTGCTGAGCTCTCCGGTGCGTTCTTTCTTTTTAAGAATGTTCCAAACAGTTGATTTGGCCACACCTAATGTTTTTGCTATCTCTCTCATGGGTTTCTTTTTTTATTTTTCAGCCTAATGATGGCTTGCTTCACTGATAGTGACAGCTCTTTGGATCTCATATTGAGAGACGACAGCAACAGATTCCAAATGCAAATGTCACACCTAGAATCAACTCCAGACCTTTTACCTGCTTAATTGATGATGAAATTGCCCACACCTGTCCATAAAATATCTTTTGAGTCGATTGTCTCATTACGTTTGGTCCCTTAAAAAGTGGGAGGCACATATAGACATCGTTGTAATTCCTATACCGTTCACCTGATTTGAATGTAAACCAACAAATTAAAGGAGAGAGAGAGAGAAAAAAAAAAATCCAGCCTGTAACGTAATAAAAAGGTTCCTAAAAACAACATAAAATAGGGAATACAGACAGGGGGTGTATTCAGAGATCTGGTTTTAATGAAAGTTCTGTGCTTATTTTTAGGATTGGATCAATTTTTGCTTCAACTGCGCATGCGTAGTAATAGTGATATGCCATCTACGTTCAAGTTAAGGTCGGAAATGGCTAAGGGATGGACTTGTGCTGCGGAAATATACAGACCTAATAGAAATGGGTGGGGTGAGGCATTGAGATAAAGGTAAAGTGGGTGCACTTACAGAGATAGGGCCGGTAATATACGCAACTAATACACATAAGGCCGGAAGTGAGTGCGGCCAGATAGGGCAAGTCAATGCAGGTGGAAGTTTAGGTCCGGCCGGAGGTTGCGAGGGGAGTGACTGTTTTTTCTGGTGGGAGTAACCTGCTCCGACCTGCCTCTGAATATGGCCCAGGATGCCTAGTAGTGCAGTAATTAAATGTTCCAGTGTTAAAATGGCAGGATGTAATATCTGCATATTACAAAGGCCAGTTAAAGAGGGTTATTGTAACTAATTTATAATCTCAGAAGGTACAACTGTTGACATTTATCATAGTGCTGATAGCGGTAGCGGTATTAAATAAAAAGGCATTTTGCATGGTAGAAATTTAAGTTAGTTAACTAAAAAAGTTACAAAAAATTATTGTTTAATTATTTTTTGATAATCAGAAGAGTGGTGTTGGGGACATTGTTTGTTTTTATTTATTTTTTATTTATTTATAGACCTCAGGTGATACATTAACATCAATGTACAACATGTTAATACTGCTGGCTATCATTAGTCTTATATAGCACAGACAATTAAGCACGTGTTGATCAGTATATAGACTCCAGTGAACTCTGATCCAGCTGTTAAGATATGACATTTTAAAGAAATAAAATATGATTAAGACAAATATATGGTCTGTGAATCATTTAATACAGTAGTAGTGTTCGCATGTTTTTTTTTTTTTTTGGGACATAGGACCGGATTCAGACCCCCGCATGCTTTCTGTGCGCGCGGGGGTCTGAAATTACGTGAGACAGAGGGGAGTGCACACCCCCTGTCACTCCCCTCTGTCGTGCGGGCTTTATGGCAGCTTACGCTGCCATAAGCCTGCCTTAAATGATCATAAGCCAGCCGTAATGGCTAAACGTACTTACGCACCTTAGCACGCCCATACTGTACGATTTAAATGCCTCATTCCACCTCCAAAGTGTAATTACGGGTGTCGAATGGCTGGCACACCCCTTCGAACGTAGTTATGATGCTGTTACGATGAAGGCCCTTACACTCTGAGTTACGTGGCGAAACATCTGCCGCGCGCAGTAAGTACTAATGGGTGCTTTCACACCAGAGGCTAGCATAAATACACGCACGTACATAGTTCTGGATCTACCCCATTATCCTAGTGGCCATTGTACCATACAGGCCACCATACAATATAGACGGCATCATTCCGACCTCTGTATAATTAATTCAACATTCTTGTAACCACAATGCAGTTAAAAAAGGTCTACTTGTGACACAAAAACAGAAAACATTTGTAACCATAATACAATAGAATATCAAATTTGTGTGTGTACAGTGTATATATTCATCCAATCTCTCCCCGTTCTATGTCTCAAGTCTTCCAGTATCCCCATTATTTATTTATTAACAGGTTTTTATATAGTGCCCACATTCTCTGCTGCCCCCCCCAGTATCTCTATCATGTCTCTGCAGAACCTCAGTATCCCCATCATGTCTCTGCAGCCCCCTATTTTCCCCATCATGTCTTTGCAGCCCCTCAGTATCCCCATCATGTCTCTGAAGCCCCTCAATATCTCCATTATGTTTTTGAAGTCCCCCAGTATTCCCCATCCTGTGCCTCCAGCCCCCCTCTGTATTCACCATCCTGTGCCTCCAGCCTCCCTCTGTATTCCCCATCATGTGCCTCCAGTCCTCCTCAGCATTCCCCATCATGTGCCTCCAGACCCCTCAGTATTCTTCATCATGTGCCTCCAGGCACCCCCCGGTATTCTTCATCATGTGCCTCCAGGCACCCCTCAGTATTCCTCATCATGTGCCTCCAGCACCCTCAGTATTCCCCATTATTTGTCTCTAGCCCCCCTCAGTATTCCCCATCATGTGCCTCCAGCCCCCTCAGTATTCCCCATCATATGCCTCCAGCTCACCACCCCAGTATTCCCCATCATGTGCCTGCAGTCCCCCTCAGTATTCCCCACCATGTTTCTTCAGCCTCTCCCCTTTTTACTTACCTTGCCTTCCTCCTCTGCGGCGCTCTTTCTGCATACAGACAACGCTCATACAGAAAGTCCCTGTATGAGCTGCTGCAGCTGTTACATAGAGCAATGCTCTATGTAACTACTGCGGCAGCTCATACAGGAGCGTCCTGTATGAGCACTGCAGTCTCCATAGTGGGGAGCGGGGGGATGACCAGCACCTATTCAGCATGGCACCGCGATGCAACGCACCCTTCCCCCCCCGCGTAGAGGGTTGCGCTAGCCCTGGCAACAGTAAAATCTTTAGGATTGAAAATAGACTACACATGGGCATGATCTATAAGCTTGTGAGAGGGGTAGTATAGGACGGCAGTGCACCATCCCGAGTACTGGGAGACCTGGCTGGTGGTCAATCAATCTTGATTGGCTGCCAGCCGTTCACATGGTGCGGCCGTGAGCCAATTAGGGCTCGCGCCGGCCATCTTTTTTGGGGTAAGTGCGGTGAGCCAATCAGGGCTCACCGCAGCAAAGTACCCAGGTGCCCCTGCAGCGCCCATGGTGCATTGAGGTGCTGTGGCTAGCCAATCAGGGCTTGCCACGTCACACCTCCAATGCACCACTGCGCCGGGGAAAAAGGAGTAGTGGTTCGGAAGAAGCCAAAGAAGAAAATGCCCAGGAGAAGAGAGCAGAAGAGGACAGGCTGGAGATAGTGGATCCTGCATTAGAAGACTGCGTGCAGGAGGGTGAGACCCTAGATGTGGCCTTTATTTAACCCTTTTATTCCCCTTAGGCAACAAGCAATTGGCAGCTTACTTTGGCCCCACAAGTGCAGGATCTCTTCCCACTGCCACCAATGCTTTCGTCCTCCAGTCCAGACCTGAAATTAGGCCTCAAACCCCATTGCACTACCAGGGATCTGGCTCTCCACGTGCATAGGGATGAGGACCCCACATCTCCATAGAACACTAGGCCCTATTAGGTAGAAGGATACTAGATCCCTGTAGAATATGTCATTAGGCCCTATAGATAGTTAGTTCCATGGTTACAGAGTAATAGACCCTGAGTTAGTTCAACGCAGAAGACCCTTACCTCTTTAGTGGGCGCTTATATATATGCCTCTGCTTTGCAGAGTTTCTAATCATTCAAACTACTTGAACGGACATTGTTTGTCTGATTCATCTGATTAGACAGGTACTGTCACCCTCTGTCTTTACTTGTATCTTTCTTCTTATAGGACAATCAACACTCACACATTTCTATTGCATTGAGGAGATTATTCTGAAGACTGTGATATCGTTAATTTGTTAAACATGCAAACAGCGTAATTGTTGCTAAAAGTATTACTTCCCATTCATAATGCTTGTAAATATATTTACTATATGGGATGCTATATATACACAATGGATCAGGGACTGATCCAGATCTAGGAGTAATTGCACAAAAAGGTGCAAATTTTCAGCTGGACAAACCATGTTGCAATATGAGGGATGCACATTAATTAGAATTTTATGCTAACAGGGCATATACTGGCTGGATTTGCTTATTGCACAGAATTACTGAACGGCTATATTGTACAATTCTAATTTAGAGTTGAGATACAAAACATTACTTCTTCATTCTGTTTGCACTAATGAAATTACCCTCCTCCTGCCGTTTGACATGGTTTTTCCAATGTGCAGATTTGTTCCCTTTTTGCTGTCATTTCCAAACCTGGATCAGCCCCAAGGAAAACAGCCACCTTTTGGCCCCTTTTTAGGGACTTTTTTTTAGGGACAGTTGCTAAAAATATGCTAAATAGGGTGCCAGAGCTGCTCATGAGAAGCACGGCCCTCCACGTGAAGGTCTTCACCAGGCCTCTAGCCTATAATAACCCAGTTCCCCTAACAGGATGCGCCAGGCTCTGTAACCTGTCAAAGGGCGACCAATCAGCCCTCATACTCTACTCTGTGATCTTCCAGACCCTGCAACTGCTCTCTCTATACTCTCCGAGCATCAGTTCAGTTGCTCTATCTGCTCAACAACCTGGACTGACACTTTGGAGATTCAAAAAGATGACCTATGCGGCTCCCAAGAATCATGTTTCAGGAAACTTTCCATATTACATTATGAGATGGCTTCCTTGAAAGAAAAACAAGATTTAGAGAACAGATCACACAGAAACAATCTGCGTATATGTAATATCCATGAAGTGGTGATTAGTTCCTCACTCCAGAATTTCTGGCCAGCTTCTTCTAACATCTACTCCCTGACACAGACCTCAATAAGCTCCTCCTTGACAGAGCCGACTGAGCCCTTAGGGCTCATCCAGCTGTTGATCACCGTCCCAGAGATGTTTTAGTTCATTACCACTATTACTGAATTCTGTTCATAACAAGGAACTATAACTCCATTCCTTTCAAAGGCGCTTCCATTCAACTTTTCCAAGATTTGGCCCCGTCTACCATTCAAAAGCGGCAAGCCCATTACCGTATAATCTGACAATACAACCTCCGTTAATATTGGGGTTTCTCATTTCATCTGCAAGTGTCATCTAATACTCAAGTCTTTACTATTTAAATCTTAGACCAGGGCCAAGATCTCCTGGATAGGTTTCAGCTCCTCTCTAAGCCACCACACCTCGAACACTCAACAGCTCCCACTTAGCAGCGATGGACCAAATTCAGAGATTGAAGATAAGAGTGGAAAGTTACTCCTGGGCTAAACCATGTTGATTGCAGGGGAGTCATATTTCATCTGTTGCAACAGTATTAGAGATGAGAGGTGGCGTTTCCTAGCCCAAGTATAAATTACAGTGTAAAAGTAAAGCTGTTCACTAGCTGTTTGCAATAAGCAATTCAAAGATAAATCTCTGCATGTATAGAATTATTATTATTATTATTATTTATTTATAAGGTGTCTGCAGCAACTTACAAAATACAACAACAAAATACAGTACAGACATACAGGGTAGGGATAAAAATAAAGTGAAGCAAGCACAGAAAGCAAGGCAAAATGTGAGGTGTCAAGCTTGGCAGATCAGGGAGGAGGGGATAGAGCACAGTGAGAGGTTGAGAGGGAGCCACTGGGTGGGGATGGATTGGTGGAGGAGGGAACAACACTAGGAAGGAGGGGCCTGCTCACGTGAGCTAACACACTAAGTGAATTGAAAAAGAAGAACTTGCAGAAGACACAAGGAGGGGGAAGGAAGTGGACTTCTGGTGTGAGCAGAGGACAGGGGGTAGGAAGGAAAAGAAGGGATAGATGTAGGATGCAGTGAGGGTGCTAAGTGGAGGAGGGAGTTGAAAATACAATGAACTTGATCCCCCTGAAATCAATATGGTTTTGCCCAGGAGTAACTTTCCTTTCTTATTTTCAATCTTTGAATCTCGTCCATTACCTCAAACTACCAACACCAGAGTGGATGATAGGGGAAGAATGGGAGACAACACACCCAGCCTCAACTTGAAGCCCTATCTTGTGGCCTGATTCAGACTTAAGAAGGAGCTTGAAATTAAGAACCTGATTCACACTTAAGAATCTTCTTAAAATAAGAACTTAAAGTCACACCTGGGCTAATGATATTTTCTAGCCCAAGTCTAAATAACAGTGTAATAGTAAAGCTGGTCAGTATCTGTGTGCAGTAAGCAATGCAAAGAATACAATTAAATTAATTCCCCCTGCAATCAACATGGTTTTGCCTAGGAGTGACTTTAAGTTCTTATTTTAAGAAGATCCTCATTTACACACCGACCCCTTTTTAAGTGGGGTGGTGCATATATGTTAAGGTAGCGTCCTGATTATGTAAACCCATAAGTCGAGGGGAGTCTCTCGCAGGACACTATTAATTTAAGACCCAATCTGAAATTATTAAAACAGTACCAGATGAAGTTATGAATTCAGAATCCATTGTGAACCCATTATCTTATTATAAGGGATCCATCCTTCACCACTCTAGGCAAAGATGTAATTATATGGGGTGCTGATTTTGCCATATGCTGAAAGTGCAAGCTTTTCTTTTTATATTAAGGCTCATGATAAACATGAACATAACAAAAAGCAAGCAGTTAAGGATATCAGTCCGGCTGTTAAATTGTTAAATTGGTAATTTACAATCATGAGTGAAATCGTAAAAGCCATTGGACCGGATTCAGAGTTTTAGCAGATGCACAATGCAGATCCACTAAAACGTACTATTCCGCATTTCTGAATTGGCCGTAGCTAAAACGGCCTTGAGAAAAAAAGCAGTTTGAAATGAGAATTCAGACACTGGGCAAAGGGTATAAATTTGCCCAATGACAGTGGAACTGTCATTAGCGTTGGGATGTCCTGGCACTGTGGGCCCTGGTTAGCATGGCATGCTGGCGCTTGTGGTTCTCCAAGGACCAGCATGCCCTGGCCATGCCACTATTATTTATTTATTTATTTATTTTTTAATGTTGTAGTGGGGGGCATCAGGGGAAGGGGTTTGTTTTTGTAAAATGTCTTTTTTTTAAACTTAATTTGTTACACACTGCAGGAGAAATCCTAGCAGGGTGTGAAGTTCCCCTTCTGGGTTAATGTTTCCCTCAGCTGCCTGTTAATTAAGTTTCCCTTAGAGAGGTTGCTGCTGATTGGTGGGAGGTTCTTTAAATAATCTGAGCCCGGAAAATTTCCTTGTCGGCTATAGCGTCTGGTGTATCATGCGTCCTGCCTGCGTTCTGATCGTGTATGCTCCTTGTGCTTCTGTCTTGGATTTGTTTTTGTGTTATTGCCCTCGGTACTCATTCTGTTACCCTTGCCTGCCTCTGTCTCATTGTCTGCCCTGTCTGTGGGTCTCAGTGTGTGGCACAAGTAGCTTGCTGCTCGCACTGGCAGCTGGGCTCTCCTGCCAGGGACAGCGTTCCTCCTTGCTGAGTGTTGTTAGTTTTCCACCTCTCACCCCTGTACCTGTTCTGAGTATTCCATCTACTCAGTATTGTGTATTGCCTCTGTATTTCCCATCTTTGCAGGGCATTATACCGCTGTGTCTGTCATCTCGCAGTGTGTGTATTCTGCTGTTTTTTCATCTTACAGTGTGTATATGCCGCTGTGTTTGTCATTCTCTCAGTGTGCCGTTTGCTGTATTGTTTACCTTGCAGTGTGCTAGACCCAGGCTCTTCACTTTATCTCACCCTGTGTATTCTCCCATGAGTCTCTCCGGTGTTTCCATCTCCTTTGTGTCCACCTTCAGTGTGTAGTGTGTGGCGTGAATCAGTCTTTCTGACTTTTTTCCGCGGTGCTCTTATTATAACTTTGTAGCCACCTCCTGCTGTCTCCTATACACCTGCTGTCTCTTGCTATTATCATTCTGCAGGTACTCAGGTGTACTCTGGAGTTCTGTTTGTTACTCTCTTCCGCTGTTGTGGACCATGTTCATCTTTTACCTATTATCCAGCAGTTATCTGCCATGTGTACTGTGTGTGGGTTCTAGTCTGCCTTCTGAATGCCTGTGTTGCTGCTTTATATCTTGTATGCTCAGGTTTATGTACACCTCCTTGTTATATCCTGCTCTGGTCTGCAGATCTGGATAAATGGAAGCGCTTTGAGTAGATATAAAGAGTTTTTATCAATACACCAAATAAAGTTAAAAAACAATAATATGTCAATATGATACTCAAATGCAATAAATGCTGTAGCAACAATGTCAAAAGTGCAAAGTTATGCCACAAGGCAATCAAGTTGTACAATAGACACCCTATGTATCTTTAATAAAATAAAATGATCACACAATATGATGTACTACTACTACTACTACTACTTGCCATTTGTGGATTTATAGACTCTGCCGTTTATACTTTTCGTTATTGAAGGAATTATGCTTCATTCCCCATTTTTTTCATCCATAATCTTTTTGTTTTTTAATATTTCAATACAATATTTGGGACTGTTCTTTTCAGGATTAATCTTTAATTTTAACCAGCTAACACCTTTTTTTGGGTCTGGACATTTCTATTCTAACATTAGTACAGAGTCACCTGACTCATATACCATCATATTTTGTGATCATTTTATCTTATTAAGGATACATAGAGTGTCTGTTGTACAACTTGATTGCCTTGTGGCATAACTTTGCACTTTTGACATTGTTGCTACAGCATTTATTGCATTTGAGTATCAAATTGACATATTATTGTTTTTTAACTTTATTTAGTGTCTTAATAAAAACTCTTTATCTACTCAAAACGCTTCCATTTATCCATATTGTCTTTTTCACTTGGGACTAGTCATCCCAGGATAGCAGCTTGAGGGATATATATAGAGTAGCTACTTTTTTTATTGCTTCACACTGCATCGGTTTCCTACTTTGAGTGCTGAACAATACTCTTCATTGATTATTGCATTTTCTTCCGCAGATCTGTTGTTGTGCCAGGGTTCCTAGGTGTAAGTCGGTGCCAGTTCAGGCACCTTCGCTGCAGATCATCTTTGGGAGCTATCACCGGGGCCGCAACCTATCAGGTGCCAGCAGACCAGACTATCCCCACCATCAGGGGCTCTAGTGAACACCTGGTTCTGGTTTAGACTCTGCGCCCCGGTGAAAAACTCCCTTGGTGACTGTCCCATAATTAACTTATTTTTTTCACAGCTTCGGTGAGTTCCTCTTTATGCTTAAGCATACAGCTTGTTAAGCAGCTACAGGACAGCGCTGAACTCAATATTTAAATGGGAAAAACACCCCTTTTCTCATTTAAATATCGTTGATCTCCCTGTTCCACAGGTGCAGTGCAGTCGGATGCGCAGACAGATGGATGGGAACACTTGTGACCATCTGAGCATGCGCACCGCTCATTTTTGCTGCGCAGCTCTGAATCAGGGCCATCTCATGTATAATTGCATAGGTGTGTATTGCCTAGCATAAGGGTTTGTGCTCAGAGATAAAAGATGTCACTTCCTGAATATGTGTTTAATAAAAACAGATTAAAAAAACAACAACAGTGAAACCATGACTGCTAGGGGGCTTGCAAATGAGGGGTAGCTGGTAACTGCTAAGCTCCCTACTCTGTTCTAAAAAGAGACTATTGCCAAGAACTTTAGCCATTATTCTATTGTTTAGAAGTGTTAATGCCAGTGTTAACAGAGTGAGTATTTATATTGTTTTCCCGGAGAAATATAAGCTATCCACTTTTTTAAATAAATGGTTACTTGTTAAAATGTAAAAATGCATAATATTTTACAAAAATGTACATTGCTTGATTCTAAATTCTAGCGTCATATTCTAAAATATCCACTAGATGGTGGTGTAAGAAAAGCATTTTGTAATACTATATATAATTTATTGAAGGACACAGTATTTAAGTTTACAGCTTCCGTTTACCTCACATTTCCATAATTTATTATTTGTTAATAGTTGAAAATTGGTGAATGGGATGACATCCTTTATCCTTATTATAATATCTGGCACAAGTTACAAGCTTGCAAATTATAAGCTTATCCATACTGAAAAAATTGAACATGATATAGTGATTACTGAAACTTGTTTCAGGAAGCAGAAGCAATGGAACCAATGGTATGGTGGATGGTGGTGTAGACCCTGTTAGCAGTTGTGGAGAAAGGAAGGTGAAAAAAGTTTTCTTAAGAAATGTTATCAGAGTTCTCAGTTGATGAGATTCTGTGGGATCGATAGTACCTGTGTGTAGTAATCGATAGTGCCTGTGTGTAGTATACGATAGTACCTGTGTGTATTTTTTCATGTGCATTTTATCAGGCCCAGATGCTATTGAGATCCCACGCCC